>CM035093.1:7509897-7625380 GCA_020205505.1 Panax japonicus | reverse complement strand
AGCTCACCCTTTTCCTTGTTGTTCCATTTTTCTTATCAGGAGACGAGAATGTAGCGAGTACTAGTCGGGGTATGGAATGAAGGTTCTAGAGAGAGTTGTTTAGTAGTCCTCACCATTTTTTGTAAAATTATGTATCAATAATTATGATGGGGATTTATTTGCATGAGGATATTGCCTAGATGACAATGTTTGTATTTAAACTCACAGCTTATGGGTTGTAAAAGTTGTAGTTGTTTCTGTACCATGTATTTGACAACTCAGAATGGGTTGGATGGAATGGACCTATTTTGGGGTTGTCACAATCATAATCAGATTACGAATGTAAATATATCACTAATTACGAATTAGATTACGTAATTACTTTCAAAAAGGAAGTATTAAACAATCAGATTACACGACACGAGGAATCATAATCACTAATTACGATCCAAATAAATTTAGGCGGAATGAAAATTTATAGTATATTAGCATAATTAATTTATTCTATACAATAGCGTAACCATGTTCTGCTACAAAATGTAAATAATTTATATTAGAACGTGCTATTTTATAGAATAAAATTAATTAATTAAATCATTACATTATGTTTTTATATTAATTGAGAGAAGACATCTTTTATGTATCACGCTTGCGCTGCGCTTAAGGGTGAAAATCTTCAATTGCATCTCTCAATCTTAAGATGAATGTACTAGTATGTATAAAATTTTTGAGACGACGATTGAGACCCCAACTATTTTATTTACAGAATAACTAAGGTCAAATTGTCAATCAAGATTATGAAACACTAGGGCCTATTATTCAAATTAATATTAGTAATAATATCTATGAGACACTCACATCAATTACCAACCTATAAATAAGATGATTAAATTAATATAATATATAAGTCCAATAATTTTATAAATAATAGAGGTCAAATAGGAATTTATATATTAAAATAAAATATTCTCAACACATTGCACCAAATTCTAAATTTGAGAAAAATGAACTAATGAATATTACCAGTTGTAAAAGTCAAGTTTATTGTTTGTTTCTAGTTCTAGGATCGGTGGGGATGTCTCAAAAAAATGTAGTAATTTATAATAATAATAATAATATTTGTTATTGTTAATTAATGTGCTACTACTACTTATAATATACCACAAAAAGGGGTCCTTTAATAAAATAATATGATTATTAAAGTTTGGAAAAAGAGTTTTACAAATAAATTAAAAAGTTTAAAATCAATAGATACTATATCTTAATAATCAGAAATATATATCAGCTTATAAAATAGATCCTTTTTTATATAAAAGCAACAGAAAGATTAATAATGCTATTACTATTTTTCAATTTTGTTTTTCCAATAAATTATACATTTAATTATCACCTGAGTACTTGTGATTGGTTAATTTCGTTCAACGAGGATGTTTGACTTTTTGTGTTTCATTTGTCTCTTTATTTAGGACTTGTTTAGGTTGGAGAAAACTCGGCCCAAATCCACTCGCTCGATTATTACAACTCACAAGAGAGGAAATAAGTCCATTCTAATGGGCTTTTAATCCCAATTAAGTCCATAAAATTTATGTGGATTTCTTCCCTATCCAAAATTCTTTGTAGCTTATTAGAATATCCACATTCTTTTTCTTTTTAAATACAAATTGAGGGAGTGAATGAAAAATCTTTCACATAATTTTAGCGGAAAACAATTTGTCATTTCATTTATCTCTCTCATGGTTCACATACATGAGGTACATGAGGTAGAAGTAATGGTACTGGAGGAAGTGCACGAGATCAATCACAGAGACAATTGTTGAAGAGCAACAAAAGAAAAAACATTGCTGGCCTCTTCACATACTGAGAAGGGGAAAAAGAAAGAGGTAATGGATGGGAGGGTCATTGGACTGCATTCAAGAATTCATCCAATAATCATTAGACTGCATTTAAGAACAGATGTACCCTTCAAGGAAGGAAGATGAAAAGGGTTTTCAAGAAAACAAACTAGGAAAATTTGAAATTGGCCACATGGGCGAATTAAAATCTTATGTACTCGGTAAATAATAAAATGAATCTCCCGTGAACTACCCGAACAACGTCTGTGTTAATTTTTTATTGTCGTGTGCGTGTATGTGATCGAAATCTAACAGTAAGGATTAGGTATCGGTCGGGAAACTACGTACTGTATGTGGGGATATAATGTATTCTAATTTCTAGCGAGTGTTGGAGCTCTAGTATGCTTGGAATACACATAACTTTGCCCTGTTGTTTAGCCTTGTACATAATTTGACTTGTCTTGAGGTAGAGTCTCCTTGGGCTTAGTGCGGGAGCCACATACAGTTGATGTTTTTAGTACATGTTGTTGATAAACTAACTCATTTGATTTTTTAGTTACTTTCGTCTGTCTTGTCTTTCCATAAAATATTACAAACAGAAATAAAGAGCGTTTCAATAATGTTGAATCAACTGGGCTTACGTTCTCAACATTAGCTATAGACGGCTATAGCTAATTCTTTGGGCGGACCAAACTCCTATTTGTGAGCAACTTCTCCTTCTTCTTGTTATGTATGTTTATGACAGTGACTTGCTACCAATAATCATGTGGAACACCAATGCCCGGGCAATTCTCTTGAAAAGAAAATGGTATAAATGTGAACAACCTAAGCACTGCCCAATTTTGTTGGAAATGAGATTTGAAATATGAAATATTAGAGCATTTTGAGACTCAATTAAATGAGGGACCCACATTCCGAAAATATCGGGTATTTGCACCAATGTGTTCTCCTTTATGAGGAGTATAACTTGGTATATTTATATGTTCAAATCCATTAAGAATTGAATGAGAAAATTGACTCCAAAATTTACTTGATATATTGAAAACTGTAAAAGTCCCACATAGGGTATTTGAGGAAAAATTGAAGTCTTTATATATGAGATGTTTGCTCAATGGGAAAGGCCCCAAGGGGCGTCCCACTTTTGTGAAAGGGAGAGGACCTAGCTAATGCTTGGTTTGAATCCACTTGCGTTGTATATTTTTAGACAAAATTTGTTTAATAATTATCATCACGATACTACGACGATTACACGCCAATGGAAATAACAATCACAAATTTTTTCTATAATAAACGGTGTGGGAAGCATTTCAAATCCCGTTTTGTTTCTGAAATTTTCGTTCTGCAATATCACATTCTGATTTCCCGTTCTGGCGTTTTGCTCCTTCCCGTTTTCCGTTTTTTGCAATTCCCGTTTCCCGTTCTCCGTTATCTGCAAGACAAACATTGTATAGTAAGATTTCTTTTTCCAGTTTCTTCATGCATCATTATTGTTCGTCATATTTACATGCATAATTATATTTACATGCATAATTACTGTAAGTTCAGGACATAACATTGAAATTGGTTCGATGTGTTCTTAATTTTGAAGTGCTTCTAATTAAGAACTGGAAATTCGTTTTATCTTGGGAAGCAATTATTCATTAATCCTTAGCACCTGTGAGGGAATAAATTTGCTTTAAGGAGACTTTGTGAATTCAAAGGACTCGAATTTATTTATTAATATTTTTTGTATTATATATATATATATAAAATTATATTCTGTTTTATCATATCTATATATATTAAATAATACTATATATTACCTATAACAAATTTATGGTTCATAAATGGAAACACCCAGCACCCATATCTTCCTAGGAAAATAGCATTATTGCTCAACCCCAAACCCACAACAATATCACATGGACTACTTATCCTCTACACATACATACATTAGTCTCCTAAAAATCATGTACCTCCGGAATATATCCAATAAATTAAATTGTATACATAGTCATTCAAGACCAATGATATTTACAGCGCTTTAAATTTTAATCGTGATTAATAATTGGGGGATGAATATATATATATATATATATATATATGTGTGTGTGTGTGTGTGTGTGTGTGTGTGTTCATGTGTCACATGCATAAATAAAATACACTAGTGTTCAATAATATATGTTGTGACAAGCAATTCCATCCCTCAAGAGAATTATTATTTCAAACGTGGCAAAGTCATGGCCCCAACCATTAAACATGTTTTTGAAAAGTATTTCGTCTTCTCTGTCTCTAAAATTCCTTTTGATAACGATAATATAACTCAACCACTATATATCCTAATCTTTTAAAAGATCACGGTGGGCACTAGGTAGCTTTTCTTCTATATATACATACATGCATACATGCATGTATATCGAACAATCTTTGTACATGTGGTCCAATCACGTGACAACATTGTCAACATCCATGTAAAGATGGCTTCATAGTATGGATGTTGAATTGTGATTGGATGGTCCTTTCACAATTGGATTGACCAAACTATGTTTAACCCAGTTGTTTATTATTGTTTGTGTAATGTGTTAGGCTCAAATTTTTTTTCCAACTTTTGCTTTGCCTAATGTGAACAACTTTTGAACACTAAATTACGCCATGTGCAAATTTAAACTTACAAAATTCAAAAGTTTCCAATTTAGAATATTAGGGGAATTATTATTATTATTATTATTATTATTATTATTATTATTTTAAAAAAAGGGCATCTAGCTTGTATTGAGTTGTTAAGGAGTCCACCATCCTTTTCGCCTTTAGGCAAGGGTCACCAATACTACTACTACTACTAAAATTTATGCCAAGTGGGGCCTGAGACGGTCACCTGTAAGGAAGCTGCCGTGTGGCCGCCCCTAGTCCCCTGGAGTAGACAAACGCTATGGGGTTGCTTAGCAAATTCCTGAAATTGCCATATGCTTATGTCGAGCGAATTAAGTACTCCTTTGTGTGTAGGATTTTTTAAGAGCCTGCCGGCACAGTGTGGTCACAGCCACCCCCCAGCCATAGGCATGCCAGGCGATTCCAATAATGGATATGAGTTTGGTTTTGGTTTTGTAGATGAAGTACAATTTACAAATTATATTTGAGAGCAAACTCCAATTTTTTTGGAGCTGATATTTTCGGCATTGGTTATCAAGGTTGGTTGAACATTTTTGCCCTTCTAATTATTTAATACGGCACCAAAGATTGGAAAGCAATCACAGGAAGGAAAATTCAGCATACATACAGTATCAATGACTCAATATATATAGGGAAATGATCCGTGGACAACGTTAGCTATTGTCCCTATTTCAACTAACGCTCATCCAGCCGTCCAAAATTGGAGTTAGTGGCTGAGATGAGCGCCCAGCCGCTAGAGGGAGTAGCGGCCAGCAAAAAAGAAATTTGGCTTAATTACTGATTATCCTAATTATTCTCCTAAAATAAAATAAATAATAAATAATTATAAGGATAATTATAAGAATAATCAATAATTATCTTTATACTTATCCTTATTCCTTATAATTATAAGGATAATTATAAGGATAATTATAAGGATAATTATAAGAATAATTATAAGGATAATTATAAGAATAATTAACTTTATACTTATCTTTATAATTATCCTTATAATTATTCTTATAATTATCCTTATAATTATCCTTATAATTATAAGGAATAAGGATAAGTATAAAGATAATTATTGATTATTCTTATAATTATCCTTATAATATTTATTATTTTATTTTATTTTAGGAGAATAATTAGGATAATCAGTAATTAAGCCAAATTTCTTTTTTTGCTGGCCGCTACTCCCTCTAGCGGCCAGTCATTTTGACTGGCCGCTAGAGGGAAGTAGCGGCCAGCAAATTTCTGTTTTGACTGGCCGCTAGAGGGAGTAGCGGCCAGCAAAAAAGAAATTTGCTGGCCGCTACTCCCTCTAGCGGCTGGGCGCTCATCTCAGCCACTAACTCCAATTTTGGACGGCTGGATGAGCGTTAGTTGAAATAGGGACAATAGCTAACGTTGTCCACGGATCATTTCCCTATATATATATATATATATATATATATATATATAGAGTCCGGATCCAGTCCGGACTCCCGGATTTTGTTAAAATCCGGACTTTTTTTTTTTTTTTTTGCTTTTTTTTTTTGAAACAACTAAAAAAAAAAAAAAATTATGGAATTGAAATTTTTACATTATACAGTGTTTTGGGTGTGATTTGGATGCCTATAACGAAACATGTCTGTACAGTCTGGGCAGACTGTACATACATTGGTTGGGGTAGGTATTAAAAACACACCCAAAACACTGTATTATTGAAAAATTTCAGTTCCATAAATTTTTTTTTTTTTTTTAGTTGTTTCAAAAAAAAAAAGCAAAAAAAAAAAAAAAAATTTGGACCGGATTTTGATCCAGTCCGGACTCCCGGACTGGATCAGTTTCATATATATATATATATATATATATATATATATATATATATATATATATCTTTTAAGGGTGTCGTAAGAATTTATGGCCTGGGTGACTTGAGAATTTCTATGTTTATCTACTATACAAAATGAGCAATTGCCTTCCATTACAACTGCCTCCCTCTCTAGCTCCTATCCTATGGTCAAAGTCTTCGTTAGCAGCCTTGTCTCCTTATCTTAAGAAACACCAAACCAACCCAACTTTGAATTAATCTACAAATTACGAATGTTGGGTGACTAACATTATTACTCCCTCCGTCCCAAATTAACTGCTCAGTTTTGATTTTTTTAAGTCAAATTGACTATTTTTAGAATTAATAATTAAGCATATATAAATATATTTCTAAAATTATAAAAATTAAGATTAGTAATAAATTGTATATACTTTCTTTTGGTTATAATCTCTTCACCTATATTTTAGCAAAAATAATAAAAAGATTAATTTTAAAAATGGTCAATTTGACTTTAAAAAGTCAAAACTGAGCAGTTAATTTGGGACAGAGGGAGTAATAAATATAGAATTTTGGAGAGAGAAACAAGATGGGCTAGTCGTTAATTATTCTTTGAATATTCTTATATAAATTATACTATTAGAAATTGGGATTGGGATAATCTATTTGATCTGAATGTTCCAAGTTGTAGGAAAAGGCTAGGCTTTAGAATTATCTACCCAATAGAATATCCACTCCCAACTTTTTCTACATAATTGGGTTGGAAAGTGACCTTATTTTGGCTTGCCTACCCCCAAATACCAAACTTATACTCAAAAATTTGATATCTAATAAAGTTATACAAGTATGCTTAATTAAAGCCAGTGCTTTTGTTTGTTTGGATAGACTTAACATTCCAAAAGTCATATATATACACGCGTTTAATATAGTAATTACATACACATACACATACACATACACATACACATACACATACACGTACATATACATATTGGAGGATTGATACATATATTCCTACATGATATATAAACACTTATTTTATCGGGGGAGGGAATACTATATATACTCTATTCTTGTGTAGACTAAAGAATTGGATCTACTTTATGGCTTATATCAAAGATTCAGACTACTTTCAACTTGCTTGTAGGGCTTAACATTCAAACTTGGTTGTCATTTGTGTGCATGGAAATAAAGACGTACAGTACAGGTTTAATTTCCCCTTAGACGAGTATAGTCCCTCCTTAGCTATATGTACACAATAACAGCTACACGAGTTTATCCAAAAACAAAATAAATATATGATGATCTCAATACTTATTCAGAAATGACTTATAAGTTTGTCAAATCAATTTATAAATCATTTTTACTATTCATTTATTCAGGAATTACTTATTTTTTTACTTATAAATTGACTTTTAAGTTAAAAATAAATAAGTTAATTTGTTCTATCTTTGTGTATAACTAATAATTGTTCGTGCCTTCAGTCAAGATGTAACGAAATCCTCCATCTTAACTCTTCCACTCTTCCATTTCAACCATTTAAAAATTAAAATAAATCTAAATCGTACTTATATTTACCGCTTACCCTTGCGTGACATGTTGGAGTATGCAAAGTGTATGTAGGTCCCACAAAGAAGCTCTTACTCCTTTTTTATTTGTTATTTATAGATTTAAAAAAAATATTATTGATTTAATTTAATATATTATTCTTTTTAAATAAATTTTAAAGAATAATATTAAGGTTTTATATTAAAATTATATTTTAAATTTTTTATAAGATGTGAATTAAAAAAGAACCCTAATGATAATTATCCAACTGAACAGAGTTAGCTCCACGTTATCCAATGACATTACGACATGTGTCGGCCATAGACACTTGTGGTAGGAGGGAGATGCGTCGGTATGGTCGTGGGACAATCTGAGGCGTTAGAGCGTTGCGTCTACAAATCAGCAGTCAAAGTGAGTAAGTGACTTTTGGCCTTACTCGAACAGGTGCCACGTTTTATTTATACTATCAAGTGACGTAGGCTCGGGTCCCCATAATTTGGGAAGTTATTAGCATCAAATTTATTTTTGGATAAATTGGTCAATTGCCAATAAAATACTGACACGCATGTGAAACTTTGCGGGTGTCAATATTTTACTAATTAATTGATTAACTTATTAAAAAAATAAATTTCATGTTAACACGATCCCATAATTTAGATAGAGAGAAATACTACGAGATTATGATTTAAAAAGTCATAATTATTACATAAAGATTATGAGATCTGAACGAGATTTTATTATTCAGTAGGGGTGCTGTTTATGTTCGTTTTTTCAAAAATAAAAATATCTAGTAGTACAATTTTTATCGGTAGTATAAATTTCAAATAAGTATTAATAATTTAATTTTTAATAAAAAATTAAACATTTAATATTACTTTATTTGTATTTAATTTATCTAAAAAAATTTAAAAATTTATGCTTAATTTAATTAATTAAAACCCGAATAATTTATTTTAAAATATCAAATTTAAAGAAAGGTAGATCCCTCCTATGCTTTCCGCTTTTCCTTTTTACGGAAAAGAAGATCTGAAATTGACTTAGTTGTTTTGGTCAGATGCGTATCCAATCCAACCCATTGATAGTCAATAGCGTTTTGGTTACAACTTATTTCCCAACCAACGTAAAACAAAATAACCATATTTTCATGTTATCTGTTTTTAAATGTCCAAACCAATTTGTGATCTCCGTCCATAACACACACACACACACACACACATATATATATATATATATATATATATATATATATATATATATATATAAACATTTTTTTGGTAGACAAAATAAAAAAATACTTCCTCTATTATATGATTAATATTAATTTTTTAAAGTCGAATTAAGATATTTTTACACTTGAAATTAACATAAATTTCTTTAATTTTTTTTATTAATACACTCATAAATATTGTAAACAATCTAAAAATACTATTATTTTTATGAATATTTATTATTTTATTATTTTTAATAAATCATTTCAATCTTGAGTTTGAAAATATTTTATATTGACTTTCAAAAATCAATAATAATCTCGCAACAAAACTATTATATGTTACTCCAATTGTTTCTTTTTAATTGATATTTTAAGGTTATACACTTAAATTGACAAATACAATTAATTCTTTGTCTAATTGACTAAATTGGATATAAAATTTTAATATAATCTTTTAAAATATATTGAAAAGATGAGAAAAAAATAATACTTGCTTAAAATTTATAAATGACAAATAAAAAAAATCAAAAATGTCTTCCACTCTAAAAAAAACGAAGGGAAGTATTAGATAAGGTCGTAAAATTAGCAAATAGTTCGAGTTCAATTCATATTCGTTCAACTAAAAGTTCAATTTGAGTTCGACTCGAAATATAAATAAGTCAAATATCAGCAAATTTTAAAGTTTGATAAATTACACGAATATTCTCAAATTATAATTTTCTATTGATATTCGGATCATATTCGTTCGAAAAGTTCAAATTAATCGAGTTCGATTTAAAATTGTGCTCTACTAGATAACTAAATGAGTTTCAATCAATTTTTATTTCATATTTAATATATTTTATGAATAAAATATGAGAACTTTAATACTCGACTCGAATGACTCATTTCATTTACCCCTTAGTATTAGATAGTCGACCGACACCACATTCAAGATGTACGAAATATCAGTTATACTCCTTCTGTCCCAAATTAACTGCTCAATTTTGACCTTTTTAAGTCAAATTGACTTTTTTTAGAATTAATAATTAAGCATATATAAATATATTTCTAATATTATAAAAATTGGGATTAGTAATAAATTATATATACTTTCTTTTGGTTATAATCTCTTCACCTATATTTTAACAAAAATAGTAAAAAGATTATTTTTAAAAATGGTCAATTTGACTTTAAAAAGTCAAAACTGAGCAATTAATTTGGGACGGAGGGAGTAATTATTTATAAGTGGATAAGTATTGTACATGCACCGAATCTGATCTTTTTTGTTTAGACAATAGTGATCATTATAATAATATCTTTCAAATTAGAAATTTTATTTTAATAGATTTTTAATTATAAGACATGAAAATACAAAGATAACAAGTGAATTGTTAATTACTATATTATGAACCTCAATTTTTTTTCCCATCTCCCTTTTTTTCTTCAATATCTTAACTTTTAAGTATAAGGTGTAGAGTAACTTGAAGGGGCTGTTTTCCTTGATATGTAAAAAAAATAAAATTAGAGTAAATAATAAATAACCACTTATAATTTACTCAAAATTATTTATAGTCATTTGTAGTTTAAAAGTAAATTTTCTACCATGTGTAATTTCAAAAAATATAGAATAATCTCACTCCAGTATCTGTGTTAACAGATGATATGTAAGTACTTTCTTACCCTCCATATAAATGTATACCTATTTTGGGGGCGTTACACAAATGATATGTAAGTACTTCGTTACCCTCCATATAAATGTACTAGTAATTGGCATCGCGTAACGAAATTCTCTCGCCTCTCTGTTTCAACAATCTAAAAATTAGAATGAATCTAAACCGTCCTTGTGCTTTCCTGCCCAAATTCAAATTGAATTATACTTATTATTATAGATAGATATTATGATTGTTTTAATAACAATGACGGACGCGTGAATTTTATTAAGGGTGGGCAAATATTAACTATTGAAGATATATATCGAGAAAATACTAAAAAAATATTTACAGCCATAAAAAATTAAAATATATTTGTAATGAAATAAAAAAATTAAATCTATAAAAATTACACAAAATCACTATAAAAACATTATTTGAGATTTTATTTTTGAAGTTGTTTTAGAATCATCTCAATATTTTCTTTGTTAAGTAAATTAGTTTAATAAAAACAATTGACTCATTTTTTGTTGTATTTAATACATTATTTCTTAATACATAAACCCTTTGAGGCTATGACTTTTTAGAAACTTGAGACCAAATTAGTTACAAAGAGAAATAAATATGGATAATTTACAAATGACTGATTTCAAACTCGAAACAAAGAGTGAGAGAACTTTAATATTACACTATTAAAAAAAATTCCTAGCTTCGTTCTATAGAATGAGTTTTACTTAAATATAATTTATAAATTTTGAGAATATTTTTTTGTCCTATATTTATTCTAAATTGATTGAGTCAGGAGCGATTACAGTATAATAAAATTTGTTAGCTAACTTTAGGCCATTGTCTAATTTTATATTACCACATAAAAAATGTCTCATTTTTTAATTTTAAAGATTGGATAAAGTAACTCTTTATATAGGACGGAGAGTTACCAAATTCTTTTACAAACTAACCTTTCATATATATGTATATATATATATTGGATATTTTTATTATCTAAAATATATAATAAATATATTATATGTTATCCATGTAACTAATTGTTAGAAATTAGCAGTAGCAATAACAGTGTAGTAGCAATAGCAGTGCAGTAGCAAGAGCACTATTAACAATCCGAACAAAATTGGAACAACTTAGCTGTTATACGAAGGAAGCCGAGGCGTAGCGAAGCTACTGTACTAAAAAGTGATTCCGCCCTCACTGGTTATTAACCTTGGTACTGTTGAGCTCCACAACGTTCACCCTCCAGGATTCAACGACGAAGCCTCAATTGCGTGTACTCGCAGAAGAAGGCTATGGACTTGTCTTTGTGGATTGCCCCAATTCAGAGTATATATAAGAATAACAGATTATGTAAAGAAGAAGAAATTGTATATATTTTTTTATCACTGTGCACCTTATTGTGCAGAATAACAACTGATATTTATAAGAAGAAAAACAGTCGAACACGAACGTTGAGAAAAAGACCGTTTGGGAAATAAACGTTGGACCATAAAGAACATGAACGTTGGGAAAGAAAAATAACGCCCAGAAACGGCTAGAGTAATTAGGGCTTAGGTTATTCAGAAACGGCTAGAGTAATTAGGGCTTAGGTTTAAAAAGAAAATAAAAGTTAGGGATGGGCTACCTGGGTGCACCTGTAAGACCCTAACTTTTATAAATAAAGATGAATTTTTTATAATTATCATTTTTAAATATTATGGAATGAATTTGATATAATATTATAGTTGTGGGTAATATTTAGAAATTTTGCAAAGTACGCAAGTTGTTTATAATATTCGATTGGTCGGGGAATATTCGTACGACGACACAATCATTGTCGGACCCCAAAACGGAATTATTGTCGGATTGAGAAAACGACAAAAATATTTTTATGAAAATAACGACGGAAGTTTTACAGTTAACTGTTGAAACACCCGGTGTTAAAAGTACAGGAATACGCGTGGTTGCATAGCAGTACACGGTATTGATTATTGATGCTTACGTGAGAAGTCACTCAGTTTTGTTCAATTATTGCTTCAGTAATTGTTGCATAGTATCTCACGTTAATTGATTCAATTATTGTTGATATTTTATATTGAGATGACGAAATTATTAATATTATTATTTGCAATATTAACGATGTCTAGAAGTTCTGCCAATGAGAGGTTTGGTCACCTAATTACGCGCCAATAGGGAGAAATCCTTATTGGAAAGTCCTATCTTTCCTGGGAACGACCTGGTCGATTAATAGCGTGAATAATATTAATGATGACGAAGTTTTGTTTTATTAGTATTATTAATGTAATAAAATAGAAAAACTTTTTATATAAAATAAAATATTTTTATAAAGTTATTCGTTTTATTAGGCTAATAGTAAAATCTTTTTATATTAAACAGAATACTTTTATAAAGTTATCCGTTTTATTAGACAATAATTAGATATATTATATTTTATTATGCATAGTGTGACGCCCCCAAAATTAGGTATACATCGCCCATCTTGAGTCGCCAAATACACGGTACAAAATACAGATACAACTGTCGTGTAACATACGAAAATACATAAACTGAGAGTTCTAATAGGAATATTGTTATCTAGACAATATTCATTCTCAAAGGTGTCCTCATTACATTTATTGTCACACTATTTAACAGAATAACGAGGACTACTAATGCTATCTTCTGGAACATCACTTCTTTCCCCGACTCGTCCCAGCTATATTCTCATTTTCTGAAGAGAACAGTGAAAGAAAGGGTGAGCTCAACTAGCCCAGTAAGAAATATAATGACTAAGATAATGCAGAATAAATTATCAATAGTCTTCAACGATGTTAAACTGATAAAATACAATAGACATCAAGTTTAACTGCAGCGGAATAAGCAATCCATTAGAAGAGTCAATTAGAGAATAAAACCTACTATCTTCTATGATTTAAAAAATGTTTTCATCAATGTTTATCGCTGAGACTCAGTTTAATAAATAACCCACATCTTCTAATCATCCCTGTACTACGAGCCAAGGATATTCATTAAATCATCAATGGTCATGACTATACCGAATAATCTCTGATCATAATCATACCAAATATTGTTCATTAATGCATTACAGGCCACTGAGGACTTTTACCATATCACTTATAACATCACAGTTCATGATTATACCGAATGATCCTTGGTCATAATTATATTAAGTCCATCTATGCACGTAAGCCAAAGATGACTTCCAACATAACATAAACGTGAGGATGATGACAATGTTATTAGAATTCAATTAAACAAGTTCAAGAATTAATTTATTCAAGAACTAATAATATCCAAACTGTCAACATGATACTTCTTCGTAAAGTAAAAGTCAAGAATGCTCAGAAGAATATTTCCATGAAAAGATACTGGATGAAGCGCAAATATCAAGGATATTTCACTAATTTTATGGAGTATAGAAGTCAAAACTTTAACCAACTGAGTATAATTAAGAATATATGAAACTGCAAATGGATTTTCATCCGCCATGCGATAATCCACGTATACGGATCATTTCCATAATTTAATAAGGAATGAATACAAAGGATCATTCACCATGCATGTGGCAATCCACATAGACAGGTTATTCTAACAGAATAATAAAGAATGGAATAACAGAAGGATTCACCATGCATGCGATAGAGACCGCACAGACAGGTTATTCCCAACAGAATAATAAATGCGAAATAATAAATATGGAACCAGGTCAGGTGAAATTCACACCGAAAAGATATTCTGACAGAATAATAAAGAACGAAATAATAAATATGGAACCAGATCAGGTGAAATTCACACCGACAGGATATTCCTACAGAATAATAAAGAACGAAATAATAAAAGAATTTGACTAAGTATGTGGTACTTCGCATAAACAGGTTATTCCAATATAATAATAAAGAATGGAATAACAGAAGAAGATCACCAAGTATTGGATAAACCGCATATACAGGTCATTCCACCAAGTATAGGGTAAACTGCGCATACAGGTTATTCCAACAGAATAATAAAGAATGGAATAACAGAAGTTCTCTTCATGAATAAGAAAGAATAACACCCCTTAACGTAAAAGAACTGGATATAGAAGTAGTGAAGTAGCAGAATACTCTTCTTCTTTCTATCTATAATTTTCTCTCTATAGCTTCTCTCTATAATTTCTCTCTATAGAGTTTTAATGAATCCGTAAGAAATAATGAAGAAATAAACTTCTATTCATAGAAAACTGAGAATTACTCTTGGTCTTAACGAAGGGTCAAAATGACTCTTGGTAATATTGAAGAGGCAACCACTATTTGCGAAGGGGTAATTAACTTTTGGAACATCGAAGAGGCAAATAACTCTTGAAAAACCGAAAGGACAAGTTACTATTAAAACTCGTGAATTACTCATGAATAGTAACTCGTGAATTGTAACCCGACACGAAAAGTTTTCTAAATACCCGATTGAACAATATAACCTCTAGACATCAATTATTATCGAAATAAATGTCAATTTTCACTAACATAAATAATTTCAACACAATAAAACTATCAAATTCATCTTTAATCAACACGAACTTATCCATAATTAATATGATAACTCACAATATTTAACAATCAGGTCGTTCCCAGGAAAGAGGGGGCTTTCCAATAAGGATTTCTCCCTATTGGCGCTTAATTAGGTGACCAAACCTCTCTTTGACAGAATTACTAGACATTATAAATATTGCAATTTAATAATATGAATAACTTTGTCGTCTCAATTATTGATTTAATAAAATAACATATTATGCACATGATACTGTGACAATAATCGAATCAATAATATGAGAGATATGATGCAACAATTACTGTAGCAATAATGCAGTATAACTGAGTGACTTATCATATAAGCATCAATAATCAATACCGTGTGCTACTATGCAACCACGCGTATTACTGTACTTTTACTACCGGGTAGTTCAACAGTTTTAACAATAACATCTCCGCCGTTATTTCCATAAAATATTTTTGTCGTTTTCTAACTACGACAATACTTATGTTGTGGGGTCGACCAATGATTGTGTCGTCGTACGGATATTCCCAACAAAAAGAATATTCCCCGACCAATCAAATATAATCTGACAACTTGCATACTTTGTAAAATTTATAAATACTACCAACAACTATAACATTATATCAATTCTACACCATAATATTAAAAAAATATTTCAAGAAAATTAAATATTTATTCATAAAATCTGGGTTCTCACACATAGTGTTTGCATAGTGCCTGCATAATATTTATATAGTAAAATCTTTTTAAAAGTTATTCGTTTTATGAGATTATAAATAGAATATATTATATTTTATTATAAACCAATCTGGACTGTCCGTTTAAAGTAAATTGATCTGGACAGTTCATGAATTGGTTACTATTCAGTTCATTCTTTTATAAATAGAAGCTTATTCCTTCATTATTTCTTACGAATTCACTGAAACTCTAGAGAGAGAAACTGTAGAGAGAATTATTCTTCTATCTTGAGCGTATTTCTTTAGCGTTTAAGAAAGTTTTGAGCGTAGTGCAAGTTTCTTCAAGTATATTCCCGCCCTACCGTCGGAGTACTCTTTTTTATAAGGTAAGGGGTATTATTTTTTTCATATTCATGAAGAGAACTTCTGTTATTCCATTCTTTATTATTCTGTTGGAATAACCTGTATACGCACCCTACCCTATACTTGATGAAATTCTTCTGATATTCCATTATTTATTATTTTGTTGGAATAACCTGTCTATGCGAAGTACCGCATACATGGTGAAATTCTGTTATTATTCCATTCTTTATTATTCTGTTGGAATATCATGTCTGTGCGTTTTATGCCGGACCTGGTTCTGTCTTTATTATTCTGTTGGAATATCCTGTCTATGCGTTTTACGCCGGACATGGTTCCGTCTTTATTATTCTGTTGGAATATCTTGTCTGTGCGTTTTACGCCGGACCTGTTTCCGTTATTTATTGTTCTATTGGCATAACCTGTCTATGTGAAGTACCGCATGCATGGTGATTTCTTTTGTTATTCCATTCTTTATTATACTCAGTTGGTTAAAGTTTTGACTTCTATACTCCATGAAATTAATGGAATATCCTTGATAATTGCGCTTCATCCAGTATCTTTTCATAAAAATATTCTTCTGAGCATTCTTGAATTTTACTCTACAAAGAAGTATCATGTTGACAATTTGGACGTTATTAGTTCCTGAAAAAATTAATTCATGAATTCTTATATCATTGTCATCATCCTCATGTGGCATGTTGTGCATAGATGGACTTGGTATGATTATGGTGCATTGATGGACAGTTGTTGGCATGATCATGACCATTAATGAATACACAAGGCCGTAGTGCAAGGATGATTTAATGGATTGCATGTTCCGCTTTAGTTAAACTTGATGTCTATTGTATAAATTTTCTGATCGATGCATGTTCCGCTTTAGTTAAACTTGATGTCTATTGTATAAATTAAACTTGATGTCTATTGTATAAATTTTCTGACCAAAGGTCTAAGAACCAAGCTTGGCTTAGCGCAATTCCTTAGCCGTCCTCATGTGCGCAAGCCCATCCTTATTTTCTTAACCAAGTTACTAAGCCCATAACAACAAGTACTAATATACACTATGAGAGTTCCTAAAATAGTCAATGTGGGACTTTGAAAAAAACCATAAGATTTTGGAGCATAACCAACACTAATAATTAATATTAGTTCAATTGAATAAGAGATATTTATTGATATTAAGGACTTGGATTCAAGTCATGAGAACAACATTCTTATGTGTAATGATTAATAATGCAAAGATTGAACGGTCGTCAATTGACTCTTCTATCTTTGCGAGGATAAATATATATTATTGACTCTTTTATAAATAATCAAAATTTTTGGAAAATAATACTATCTTCATTCTAAATTATTTGATCATTATTGATTTTTGAAAATCAATTTAAAACATTTTAAACTAAAAAATGAGATAATTTATTTAAAATTATTAAAAAATAAATCTTATTATGAGTAATACTTGTTAGATAGTTTAGATTTTTTATCGTTATATCAATTAAAATTAAAAGAATTCAATTCAACTTTAAATTTGAAAATGTCTTACTTTGACTTTAAAAAATCAATAATATTCTTAATTAAATGGATAAAGTAAATAAAATTAAATAACATTTACCTTGGAGACAAAAAAGTTCAAAATATTTTGGTGTGATTTTTAAGTAGTGGATTATGAACCAAAATAATTCAATTAAAGTTTTTTATAGTATAAAAATGACATTTTAAAGAAGAATATAGCTTTTCACCAAAAAAAAAAAAAGAAGAAGAGAAAAATATAGACATTGAAACTAAATTCATTTATTTTTATTTATTTTTATGCATGTGGAGTACATTCTCTTAATTTGGATACAATTGAATTAGTTTTCTATATTTTTTAAATCACAAGTGGTTAAAAATTCACTTTTAAACTATAAGTGATTACATATATGTAATTTAAAATCAATCACATGTGACTGTTTGCAATTTATTCATAAATTTTAAAAATCCGATAATTCTTGTGATGTAAATTATTGAGGTGTAGAGTAACTTGGGCGTTTTTACAAATTTATATTTAATGCGTATATAATTAGCATTGGCATCCGAAGGAATAAATGAGACTTATTATTATCTCTAAAACCAGTTTATTAAACAATTTAATTAGGTGACAAGTAGTTAATTTTAATTAAAAAGTAATTTTGAAATGATAGGACATTAAATAGTTTAATAACACTTTATAACATGGGAACTATATATCTACATGTATTTTTTTTTATAATTTTACATAATTTTCTATCATATAAGCATAAAGTGAATTCTACTTTTACAACTATTAAAAATACATATTAAAATAATATTCTCCTATAACATAGTAGTCAATTACTAGAGAAATATTTGATTAATATAATGATTATATATCATTTTCAGACATTTTTTAAATAAAAAATTTAATAATGCTAACATTATCCTTAAACCCTTAATTAGAGCATGATCAATATAGGCATTTCGCACTAAGCAACATTGCTATGTGATCAGGCGCATTGAAGGTGGTATTTATTTTTGCATCAAATCAATGAAATATCTTTCGTAACTGACTATTATAATAATTTAATATATATTTTTTATTTGATTTACATATTAAATGTATTAACATATTACGTACGTAATATCATTATGTTAATTTGAATGTTTTTCATTCAGGCTATATTCATTCATTAAATCTGTAACGTAATTGATCATAACAAAACAAAACAATTAATGAAAACAACTGATTTAACATTTTTATTTACAATTTAATTTATTAAATATATATAATCATATAATTTAATATACCAAACACAATTTTAAACATAATATAATAATATTATAATCACTATACAAATCCTAAGAATAAACCAAACAAATATGCGATAATGCAACTTAGCTAAACGAGAGCAGATCTTCTGTTTCCAATTTTTTAATTCTCGTGTTCTTTCATTTAAATTTTGATACCTAATCTCTTACTTAACACTAATTAATTTTAAAATTAAATAAAAATATATATGTCAAAATTTAAATGAAAAGACACAAAAAAGATAAAAAAAATTGGAAACATAGAATATGGTCTCTAGCTAAACCCCAACTAATTCGAATTAGTATACCGTTCTTCTCATGCATTATTTTCAAATTATTAAAATGTATAGAGAGAGAAAATGTCAGACGGTCATGAGCGTGAAGGCTGTTTATCTTTCTCAACACGGTGCAGCTGTTATCTGACTAGATCTCTATCTACACGGAATCCGCCACTACCAGACCAGTCGTAAATGTAAAGATTACTCCCGACACCTGTCGGTCCTCTCTCTTATTTAAAACAAACCCATAATTACCCATTTAATAACATGCTAGCTAAATTGGAGTAATGCGATTTGCACTTTCATGCCACTTTGGTAACCGGCTGCAGCCGCTAACAGATGCTGAAACCTAGTACGTACTAAACTGTCCAAGAAACAGCAGCAGGCTGAGCTGAGGTGTTGGTTTAGTCACAATTCGATAGATAAGATATGGAGTATATACTATCCATATCTAGATATTGTAGAGAGAGAGAAATATAGGTCGGTTACGGTTAGAAAAAAAAAAAATTCCTCAAGAAGAAAAAAAAAGAGACTAGTGAGAATTCATTGATGATCATGGGTGTCTAAGAGTCGATCTTGACCGTCCAAAACCAACCCCCTAAATTACGTAGACCATATTGGTAACTCGGTCTCTTCGTTCTTATCCTTTCATTTAAAAGAGCTTCCTTAAAATGAAAATTCAAATATATTTTTTGTATTCACATTTTCAGGAGGATGTATAAACCCGTCCATAATAATAATTACAATCAACAACACCCATTAACGTCTTCATAATTTCAGCTTCTTTTTTCTTTCATTCCCTTATGGGCTTTGGCTTTTTTTTCTAATAAAGCAGTCCCAAGATTTGATCTTCTCTGGGTTTTGTTCTTATTATGTTGTCCGGATCTTATTTCAATCTCTTAAACCTTGATGATTATTCGAGTGTCGATCGGACTCGACTTCCAAGAATGATGACTGTACCCGGAATCATATCCGAGTTTGAGGGAGAAGCCTATGATGAGAATTTCTCCAAGAACAACAATGGTGATAATCATATGACTGATGATAAGTCCGATGTCGTTTCATCAGTCAGGCAAGAACGAAGAATCATTGTCGCCAACCAGTTGCCGGTAAAAGCTCGCCGCGACACTGAAACCAAGAAATGGTGCTTTGATTGGGATAAAGATGCTGTGGTTTTGCAGCTCAAAGATGGGTTCGTTTCGGACATTGAAGTTATATTTGTCGGATCATTAGCGGTTGAGATCGACCCCGGAGAGCAAGAAGAAGTGGGCCAATTCTTGCTAGATAAGTTTCATTGTGTGCCTACTTTTCTTCCATCAGATATACAGAACAAATTTTATCATGGGTTTTGTAAGCATTATTTGTGGCCTCTGTTTCATTACATGTTGCCTCTGACTTCACATCATGGGGTCCGGTTCGAGCGGTCTATGTGGCAGGCTTATGTATCGGTGAATAAGATATTCGCCGATAAAATAATGGAGGTTATCAACCCAGATGAGGATTATGTTTGGGTACATGATTATCACCTCATGGTATTGCCAACTTTCTTGAGAAAAAGATATCATAGAGTTAGACTTGGGTTTTTCTTGCATAGTCTATTTCCCTCCTCGGAAATTTATCGAACGTTGCCCGTGCGAGACGAGATTCTTCGGGCTCTGTTGAATTGTGATCTTATTGGGTTCCATACATTTGATTATGCAAGACATTTCTTGTCATGTTGTCGTAGATTGCTGGGTTTGGATTTCCGATCCAAAAGGGGTTACATTGGGCTCGAGTATTATGGTAGAACTGTGAGTATCAAGATTCTACCTTTTGGTATTCATATGGATCAAATTGAATCGGTCAAATCATTGCCTGATACTGGGAAAAAGGTACAAGAATTGAAGGAAAAGTACGAGGGGAAAATTGTGATGTTGGGTGTTGATGATATGGATATGTTCAAGGGTATTAGTTTGAAGTTTTTAGCTATGGGCCAGCTTTTGGAAGAGCACCCTGAATTGAGGGGAAGGGTGGTTTTGGTACAGATTGTGAACCCAGCGAGAAGCCAAGGTCAGGATATTCAAGAGGTTCAAAACGAGACGAATAAAGTTGCCAGTGAGGTTAATCAGAAGTATGGTGCTTCTGGTTATGAGCCTATTGTTTTTGTCAATGGTCCTGTTTCAACTCAAGACAAGGTTGCTTACTATACCATTTCTGAGTGTGTTGTGGTGAATGCTGTGAGGGATGGGATGAATTTGGTCCCCTACAAGTACACTGTGTCGAGGCAGGGTAGCCCAGAATTAGATAAGGCCTTGGGACTTGATGGACCTGAATTTCCGAGGAAGAGTGTGATTATTGTCTCAGAATTCATTGGCTGCTCTCCATCCCTCAGTGGTGCAATCCGGGTTAATCCCTGGAATATCGATAGTGTCTCTGAGGCAATGACTTTGGCTGTTACAATGCCAGAGTCTGAGAAACAACTGCGCCATGAGAAGCATTACAAGTATGTTAGTTCTCATGATGTTGCTTACTGGGCTAGGAGTTTCGATCAAGACCTTGAGAGAGCTTGTAGAGAGCATTACATCAAGAGGTGTTGGGGAATTGGGTTTGGTTTGGGTTTCAGAGTTGTTGCTTTGGGTCCTAATTTCAGGAAACTGTCCGTGGGACACATTGTTTCAGCTTATAATAAGACTAATAGCCGTCTTATTCTTTTGGATTATGATGGTACAGTGATGCCACAGGGTTCAGTGGACAAAACTCCAAGCAGTGAAGTTATCTCGGTACTAAATGGTTTATGCAGTGATTCACAAAATGTGGTGTTTATTGTGAGTGGCAGAGGAAAGGAGTCTTTAAGCAAGTGGTTTTCTCCCTGTGGGAAGCTTGGTCTATCTGCAGAACATGGTTACTTTACTAGGTGACATTGTCTGTTCTTGTTATTGGAAACGTAGAAAATCATTGCCTTGTTCTATTGTGTTGTTTTATGTTCTCTTTATATTGGTCATTCTTCTATCTAATTGTTTCTGTTGTTATTAGGTGGACTGGGGATTCCCCATGGGAGTCCAGCGTGTCTGCGGTGGATTTTGAGTGGAAAAAGATGGCACTACCTGTAATGGAGCACTATACAGAGGCCACTGATGGCTCTTTCATAGAGCAGAAGGAAAGTGCTCTGGTATGGCACCATCAAGAAGCTGACCCTGATTTCGGTTCAGGGCAGGCAAAAGAGCTTCATGATCATCTTGAGAATGTACTCGCCAATGAGCCAGTAGTTGTCAAAAGAGGCCAACACATTGTTGAAGTGAAACCACAGGTATAAAGCATACTACAATCAACTCTAGTTTGCTTACCTATTAAATTAATATACGACTACAAGTATTGACCATTTGATTTCCCATCAAATTGTTAAGAATAGTTTGTTGCTGGTATAAAATGGACAAAAACAATTTTGAATTGTTGATTTATAACAATTATGTCGACTCTATGTTTTAAATGGAAGCTAATCTTTTGGTCAATTGCAGGGTGTAAGCAAGGGTGTAGTTGTGGAGAGTCTTATTGCTACCATGCAGAGTGGGGGAAAGTCGCCAGATTTTGTGTTGTGCATAGGTGATGATCGTTCAGATGAAGACATGTTTGAGAGTATTGCACACTCTATTGCCAACCCATCCTCGCCTGCCATAGCAGAAGTATTTGCCTGCACTGTTGGTCAGAAACCAAGTATGGCAAAGTACTACTTAGACGATACTGTTGATGTTATCAAGATGCTTCAAGGACTCTCAGTTGCATCTGTACAGCTTCCAAAGTCGGCAAATTTTCATGTCTCATTTGAAGGGTCTCTTTGAATCGTTACCTATACATGTAGGAGCAACGAAATTCAGGTCTCTGCCGTTTTATGTGAAAGAACAACTCGTGATTAGAGCAGTGGACTTGCTCTCATCCTGGTCAGTGTATGAAGACTCGGGAACTAATCTAAAGTTAGGCGACACACAACATTGTACAAAACACACTTAAGTTTACAGGTCACGTCTCAAAACCAGTAATTACCAAATTACTTGGCACAAGGTCCTTGCAGAGTTCCCATTTGATGGGTGAACTTATTATTCTTAGGAAATTTAATCTCCTTTGTTTTTTCCCCTTTGTAAATAGAAGTCCGTCACATATGCGTTAAATGTATACTGAATATTTCATTGTTTTTGCAAGATAGAATTAAGTATTGTGTTGCTTGTTTCCAATGTGCATTTTTATGTGAAAATCATTGTAGTTAGCTATTTCCTGTTACTTGGGCACTAAACTAACATGTAAAAGCACGATGCATGGCAACGTATAGCGACACCGAAATCTTCATGAAAAAATGGGGAATCTCGGTAAAGTTGTCTATTGATTTCTATTCTAAATTTGTGATTCTTACTTTTTGGTTTAGTCTCAAGTATTCGATACAAATATTTAATTTTTTTTGCCAGTTATGTCGACTTAAACTTTTTATCAGACAGCTGCCTATTCCAGTCAATTGAATAGGAAAAATGGATCATGGTCATCATGAGAGCCAAAAAAGGAACATAAATTAAGAAATTACAAATGCTACACTTTCATTAGGGACTGGAGTAGGATCTTTTGTTGTTGGGGCTAAAAAATGCACCTTACTGGAAGTGTGCAACATAAGTCTGTACGTACAAGATTACATGCTATAAAAGAAATGCAGAAAAACTTTGGTAATCTTCAATACAACATGATCATGAGCAGAATACAATTTGAGAATTTGTAAAACCCTCTTTCAATCTCTATCTATGTTTGTGCTTTCTGTCACTTCTTTTATGAGCTAATACTTTTCAATGTCATAGAACTCTATGTTCTTGTACTTCTGGGATATTATCTCTGCTTGAACCTTCCTTGCGGTGTCTGTAGCACAACCAACAAGAATGAGAACTGATGTACCTGCGAATCCTCTAAAAGCAGTCAAGTGCGTAATTTGTTCAATTAGTGCGGGACCAGCAGCAAGAATTGCCAAAAAAGCAGAACCCAGAACTGATATTCGGCTGAGAACCTAGATTTCAACCATAAGTTAGTACGTAACCTTTAAAACTAGAAGTTGAAGAACACCAATCGATCTCCAGATATTCTAGCTTATATTTATTGTCCTGGGCTATTATGTAGGAAAAGGTACACAAGTATGCCAGAAAAAATCTTTATAAATGAACTTATACTTTGGAGGATGAGATATAGAGAACCGAGAACACGGAATCATGATATCAGAAAAACTTCAGTGACAGTAGAGATAGTTATTGCTGACTGATTAGTTATCTAGCACTTCGCAAGATATGTAGGTGGAATTTCTAAAAGTTAATAAATACAATAGAGATAACTTGATCTTTCCTGAAAACATACAGCAAATTAACCTAACAAAAGTGAAATATTCTTATTTTTCAGACAAGCAAAAAACTGTGTTAAGAAGGTTCATCCAAACATGTCCTTCAGTTCAGATTTTATCCATCTGATTTCAGAACACACAAAAACGGTTTCGAAAAGCTATACAAATAGAAAATGTGAAGAAAAGAAAATCTTATGTTTCTGTCTAAATGGCAGGAAGGAACACTTTGCTGCCTTTCTCAACTAATAAGGGCTTTTTATTTACAAAGGGAAATAAAATCCTCTCAGATTCTCACAAAGGATAACTTATGCTGATGCTTATTTAAACTCTCTCATCAAAGAGGTGGCTGATAAAGCAACATCTTATATCAATCTCCCTGATGAGTAATTTAAATATTGCAACACAACTATGTAGTCTTCAAATCCCAAAAGGAAAGATTACTACAATAAAAAAAATTAAGGAAAAAAATTGAAAAAATTGAAGAAGATAACATGTAATTAAATCAGAGCAGAGCATATTTCTTGGAAACAGAAATTTACCGTCTTGATGAATGTAGCCGTACTTTTACCGGGTCGAACAAGTGGGATTGAGGCACCTTGGCGTTTCAACTGTTCACTCACATCATCAGGATCCAATTGCAGGAAAGTGTAATAGTAATTGAAGAAGGCTATCAAGAGAATATTTGTTGGGACATATAAAGAACCTACAAATAATTTGTGGTCAGATAATTCTGTTCCAGAAAGAAAATACACCAACAGGATATGCTCGAGGAATGTAAACCCAAGCCAAACCAAAGCAATTATATCGCTTTGGTTTGGTAATTTTTTTTGAAAATGCATGAATTTGGTTATGTTTACAATTTCACCTCCCAACTCAAAGCAAACCAAACAACAAATTAAATTTAATCGGAACTTCATCAAAAGCCAAAACCGAATCAGACCCACAAACTGTGATAAACCTTCTAAATACAAGTAAATAAATGTAAGGATACATGAATTAATAAATATTAACAGTTGTAACTTATCCATTCTATCCTAAATACCACTTTCTATTTATGAAACCGAACTCGACCATTGATTCTAGACCTAGATTCCTAGTGTTTCCCATTTAAATATAAGAAAATAAAATGGAGAAGGAAAATAACCTCTAAATTACGTGTGTAGGATGTGTAACCCCCCCCCCCCCAGTCTCCTCTTTTATAAAAGATCACTAAAAACATGACTCCTTAGTGCATCAGACAAAGCCTTTAAATTAACATATTATATAAAAAAAAATCTTTTTTTCTTTTTGGGAACCTATAAAAAAATTCCTAATCGGTAATAATGAACACTAGACTAAGCAGCTAACAAACCACATATATATTGCTCATCTACTTGCATATGTCAAGTACTTTTACTAGACAAGATTATAATCGACATTTTTTCTTACCCCCTGGGTTTAGAGCCACCGCAGCATTTTTTAGGACACCTAAGCCAGTGAATCTTGCTAGTGTGCCAGGAAGAGCTAAAGATGATGTGGAGAAGATGATTGGCATCACTCCTGAACTATTTACCTGATCAATTAGAATTATTAATGCAACAAATAAGATTAGACAGCGACTCAAAGTATAAGTTGAAAAATAGATACAACCGCATATAATCAAAAGATAAATTCGCAAATCAGAAAAATCCCAGAGAAAAACATGGCTAGTGACACGAATTAAAGCTAAATTCCATCTGATTGAGAGGTCTTAGGGTTAATTTGACTTGGAAAGGTTGCAGTCTTTAGAAGATAAGAGTCAAGACAAGGTGGGACGACAGATGTTTGCTTGTCCTCCCTAGCAATATCTCCCTGCTTTAGTTCTAAAATTACATTCTAATTATAAACATATTTAAGTTATAAATAAAATAATAATAATAAATTGCTTACCCTGTCCAAAATGAAAATATGCTAGACATGGTAAAAAAATCAAAAGCAATAATAATATTTCTTGTAGGTCTAGCCAGAAGATTTGAATGATCAAATGCTACTTCATAATTTGTAGGTAAATCTTTTCTCTATAAGATTAATGCTACACTCACAGTTTTGTGACGACATTTTTACAGGAACATGACACGACCAATCACTAAAGACAACCAAAAGATTTGCAACAAGTTCATAACAAGCACTTCTATAGGCAGATGAAAGAAACTATATAACCCACTCAAATTACGAAGTATTAGTCCTCTAAAGCAGACTAGCATAGCATGAAAACCTAGGATACAAACCTTAAAGGGTAAGTAAGCTGATTTCTGAAGCCCTCCTGCTTTGCTAGTGTACCTTGAGGCATAATTAAGTGGAATTTTCCTCTCTGCTTCCTGATACCCTTTGTTGAGAACATTGTTAACAATTATATGCTTCCACTTACACATCCATTTCAAATATAATAATAATCACAACTTACCTGAACATAAACAATACTGAGAACTAGCAAGACAAAGGAGATAATGATAGCGATTAGTCCAGTGTAGTTGCCATCCTGAAATGCCTGTGCAGCTGTCCTACCAACGGATGCTGGCAAATAGGAGATAATGCTTGTAAAGATCAAAAGAGATGTACCATTTCCAAGTTTTAGGTCAGAGATCCGCTCCCCAATATACGTTGTGCATATTGAGCCAAGTGTTAATAAAATTACAGAAGATAGAACCCACTGAGTACTGAAATCATTGGCATAAGGGCGAAGGTACAGTACTTGGCCAATTGCCTGCGCAAAGAGTTAATGAGTGAAAGAAGATCAATAGCACTAGTGCTGGTGCAGCATAAAAAAATAAAAAGGAAGAAAATCAACTTGAAATTGAAGTAATTGGGATAGAGTTACTAGAGGTCTAAACTCTCCACAACATTAGTGTCCAGATTCCAGGCAGCATCGACCTAATAATTTCACCCTATTTATCCCAGATGACCAATAGTCCAGAAGGTCTTGTCAGTTTCATGATAAAGAAGATTTTTTTTTTCAAATGGAATCTTGAGACAATAAGTTTAAATTGATTTAGAATTGTTGTGGCATTTCAGATATTTAAGTGGCAGGTGAAAAAACTCTTTTAAACTCTTTAAATTCGGCACAGTTAAAAGATGTCAATGGAACCAATTGACTGTTCAGAGGGTTTCCTAACTTTCCTTACATTAGTTTGAAGGGGATTTTGGGTAAAAGTTCATTCTTACATGGGAATACTAGGTATTCCAAAATAGAAATTGCATATAGCAATACAAAAACAGTCTCTCTTGAGCAACTCTGAAAAGGCTTGCATCAAAACTTTCCTCTAACTAAAAAATGTTGAGTAACTTAAAAAAGTAAAATACTGTCGCTTTCTATTTTTTCTCTCCGAAAACTTTCAACCACTTTTCTGGGTTTACTGAATCATTGTTTCAGAGATATAAAAATAGAAGCGCATCCAATAATCCGATTATGCTTTGGCAATCCAAATACCTCAAAGAAAGAGACTTTTGTGCATTTTCATTGAAAGTAGTGTACCGGGTGGGCAACTGAGGATGAATTTCCTCACCTGTACTATGGCAAATCCAACCGAAGCATAACGAGTATATTGAAGAATTTTTTTCCTTCCAGCTTCACCTTCCCTTTTCTGAAGCTCTTGCAACTTGGGGTAGATTTGGGTAAGAAGCTGAAACACAATTGACGCGTTAATAAAGGGAACAATACCAAGGGAGCATATTCCAAGTCGACCGATGCCGCCTCCAGAAAATGAATCTAAAGTGCTCAATAAACTGTTTTGATCTAAATTTCCAGCGAATGCCTCCCGATTTACTCCACCAAGAGGTATATAAATTCCAAGTCGAGAGAGGGCCAAGTAGCCCAACAGCTTGAGGAACTTTCCAGGCAATGGTCCTTTGAAGAAGTCCCCAAAATCAATGCTAGTATCCTCAATTGCAGCTGTCAATGTCAAAGGACCCTAATCAGGGGTTAGCATCTGCTTGTATGATTTTAAACACGAAACTATGTATGAGTAAATGACCAAGCTAGGAGCAGACCTGCCACTCCTCTAGGTGAAGGTTTCTCCTTTCTTGAACTTGGCGCACTCTCGAATGTTTGTGAAAGCAATCCTAGAACACTTTCCCAAGTGGAATTCAATCCCGGTGACTTGTCTAAACTGATACCCAGGGGATCAAAAACAGCGGTCTCGCAACTGAGGTAAATACAACGTCAGGATTTGATATTGGAATTTTGTATCGGAGTAAATCAAGAAAACTGCTGGAAGTTGATCTGGACTACAGTTCTTGCGAAAAGTATCAATACATAAAGTATTCTATGTTCATTACCCTTCGAAATCTACACTTAAATTTAAGTGTAGAACTTTTTCTCACAGATAATTTTATAGCTTTCCACTTCAAAATTTAATTTCCTCGCATGATGGTCATGAGAATTCTTGGATATATTTTTAGAAATCACGGAGAACACCAAAAAATTTACTTATTTGATATATAAGTTCAATTGAAAAACCCATTAAATTACAATCTATAGGCAAACCATTACATAATTCACTTCTCAATACGAATAGTTAATACAGCTAAGATTTTGTACATAAATGGAAAGCATTAAACTGGATTCATATTTCATATCAACCTTGTGTGAGCTGTTCAATTGATATGCTAGGAGATTATAAACCTTGAATTATCATAATATATTACTCTATTTATACCTCCATTTAAGTTTTTTGATTTTCATTAATAGAATTGTTGGTTCAATGACTTTTCATACTTGAAGAGCATATTAAATAAAAACAGCCCAATGCATATTATTCTTTTATAGTAAGAAGTTATATCTATATCACATAGCAGTTCTGTTTTGTGAAGCGTGAATGGTAATCGTACTAGTTTCAAATGTTGACTTGCCATATCTGATTGATTAAAAATATGAATTACATTAGTCACAACAATTTTAGGTTCAAATTAGCTTTTAAGCATTTTGGTATGCAATTTAGACAAGTCCTTTCATCTTCAAAAAATGTTGTTAGGCAGATTCCACATCCTGCTTTTGGAAGTTTTACACGGTTCTATGTAATCAACATAGAGCATGTGACATTAAATACATATTTGACAATTTTTTTCACCATAATTTTTTTTATGAAGGAGAAAATCAGTATCAGTTTCTAATCAAAACAATGTATAAAAGAAATTCAGGAATATGATTAACTTTTGAAGAGTAAAGCAGAACTCAGCAAGTAAACACAGACCCCAAAAACGAAAGGAAAACCCCGGTAACCCCAATAAAGGATTCAGATTTCCCAATAAATATAAGAGAATTAGAAAAGACCCATTTGGAAGAAAATCAGAAATGGAAGGGCTGAGAAATAGTGAGATTTGAAAAGGGTAGGCAACTTATACCTGTTGGAGTGAAGGTCAGTGTTCCATGGTGAGGCAGTGTTGAGTTTTTGTCGGACAGAAAGACTTGCTCTGCAAATATGATTTGGAAGCTTGGGACGGAGTTTAGGAGTGAGAGGATGAGAGAGCAGCTTCTTGTTTGTGGAGATTTTGTTAAAGCAAAGGGACCAACAACATACCTCTCTCACACTTGTCAACATTATCTCCTCTCCGGACAATCTCTCTATCAACTCTGAGACTGGCCTCAGCTCAGCTTGGGTTCACAGATAAAATTGAGCCAACTTTAATACGACATAAAATACAATTCAACAAGAGACTATTATATTGAGTTTTTCTTTATTTAGGAAATCCGAAGAAAAAAACAGGGGGTGATAAAATTAAAATAGCAGGGAATAGGAAGAAAATATTTTATTTAGTCAAGGCTTCAATTCGTTTATTTTCTTTTGCATTACAAACACAGTGGTGTCAACTGTACTAAATTTTTCGTCATAAAATATCTTAAATAATATGTTATGGTAATATTAGTTGAGTACATTTTGTGTGATGGATTATATCATAAATTATATTTTTTTTTTAAAATTAGATATATAATTTAAAATTTTATTAAAATTTAAAAGCAATATGATTAATAAAAGTTTATAATAAAATAAATTTTGTAAAAAATAGTTTATATTATATATTATACAATTATAATCATTGTATCAACTAAAATTAAATAAATTCACATCAATTTAAAATTTAATATGTTATCGTTTGACATTTAAAATTAAATTATATTTTTAATTTTGAAATTGAAAAAATATTAAAATATTTAATGTCACCTAACAATAACATTACCCTTACAATACTTTATAGTTACAGGTTTATGGTAAATTTAATTAATCAATGACTTAACTTTGATGAGAAATGACATATTTAAAATGAAATACCAGAAATTAAAAGGAACAATTACATATTATAATACATTTATGAAAGTAATTACAAAAATCATACACCTATAAAATAATTACAAAAATATTACACTTTTTCATATTTATTTACAATAATAGTGCAATTAGGATTCCTTAATTTAAGGGATTAGTATTAATGGGCTGATATGGCAAATCTAGTGGGTTTTTTTAAACGCGTGAAATCTTCTTCTTCTTCCTTCTTTTTCTCCCAACTCCCATATCCTTTGTTCTGGTATTTCTCTCTCTAAAATCTTCTTCTTCGTCTTCTTCTTCTTATTCTCTCCGCCCTTACTATTTCTCTCACTCCTCTTGAAGCCACTCGTCGTCAACGGACTGAATCTACTTCTTCAGACGATGGAACCGCCTCCTTTTGGAACCTACCATGCGATATGTACATGGTTGAAGTGATGTTGTCATACTATGAGTCTTTACTTCTCTAGCGACATTCGTTCGATACCAAATTGTCAGTTTAAACTTGCATATTGTCAAAGAGATGGCAGCACATCTGGGCAACTCTTCCCCATCTGAATTTGTACAAATATAATTTTGGGAGTTGCGTTAAATTTTCCCTATTTCGTACTTTGATTTTGTTGGATATTCATAACAATTTGTTATGATTTGTGAGTCTGTAATGTTTATTGGAGTTTATGTAAACTGGGTTGGATATACAGGTTGTTTCTGTTTTGGTTATCATTATTAAAACTTGTTCTGGTTACTTTTATATAACTATTTGGTTACTTCTTTATTATGTTTTGGTTACTGTTATCTTATGGTTTGGCTATTATTATTGTGCCCTCGATGTGGGACTTTGGTTATTTTTATTTTTTATTTTGGTTAATATATAATTGTTTAGTATACATGGATTGTCTGAACTGAGTTTTATTACATGATATTTCTTTTTTGGTTACCATTAAAACTTGTTCTGGTTACTATCATATAATTATGTGGTTACTGTTTTATTATGTTACATTATGATTACTGTTATTTAATGGTTTTTGACTACTATTATTGTACAATCAATGAGATATTTTAGTTATTATTTATTGTTTCTTTTAAGTTGTGTTTGTTACATTGTTTGAGATGTACAGTTAGTAACCAAATATGTATATAAAGGAAACCAACTATTATTTTTTATAGTAACCACAGAGTTACAAGCTTGTTTCAGGACATATATCAAATATGAAGTGTACATGTCATAGTATAATTGGGTTGCCTAAACAAACAATATCACCTTCATTACATGATGCTGGATACACATGTTGTTTTATGTTTTGGTTACCATTAAAACATATTATGGTTACTGTTATGTAACTATTTGTTTACTTATTTATTATATTTGTTTTACTGTTATTTAATTATTTTTGACTACTATTATTGTACAATCAATGAGGTATTTTAGTTATTATTTATTGTTTCTTTTAAGTTTTGTTTGCTACATTGTTTGAGATGTACAGTTGGTAACCAAATATGTATATAAAGGTAACCAACTATTGTTTTGATAGTAACCAGAGAATTACAAGCTTGTTTCAGAACATATATCAATTGTGAAATGTACATGTCTTAGTATAATTGGGTTGCCTAAACAAACAATATCACATTCATTACAAGATGCTGGATACACAGGTTGTTTTATGTTTTGGTTACCATTAAAACATATTATGGTTACTGTTATGTAACTATTTGGTTACTTATTTATTATATTTGTTTTACTGTTATTTAATGGTTTTTGACTACTATTATTGTACAATCAATGAGGTATTTTAGTTATTATTTATTGTATCTTTTAAGTTGTGTTGGATACATTGTTTGAGATGTACAATTGGTAACCAAATATGTATATAAAGGGTAACCAACTATTGTTTTGATAGTAACCAGAGAGTTACAATCTTGTTTCAGGACATATATCAATTGTGAAATGTACATGTCATAGTATAATTGGGTTTCCTAAACAAACAATATTATATTCATTACAGGATGCTGGATACACAAGTTATTTTATGTTTTAGTTACCATTAAAACATATTATGGTTACTGTTATGTAACTATTTGGTTACTTATTTATTATATTTGTTTTACTGTTATTTAATTGCGTTTGACTACTATTATTGTACAATCAGTGAGGGATTTTAGTTATTATAAAGGTAACCATTTTAGTTTTTGTTAGTAACCAAATAATTAAAAACTTATATCAGAACAGTTATCAAGTGCTTAATGTACATGTGAGGGATCCCATTTATCTAGCTGATGGATACTTTTAAATTACATAGTTATAAAAGTTATTTGGAAATGGTCTATGCTAATTGGTAACTAAATATAAATATAGAGGTAACCATTTTATTTTAGATGGATAACCAAATTTATATAAAAATATTTCAGAACAGTTACAAATTGTTCAATGTATATGTTTACTTTATATTGATAACTCATGATGGAATCAAAAATTAAAATATTAATCAACATCAATTTTGGTTACTGTACACCATCAAAAATGTTACCAACCATGTGGTTAATAGTTACTAGCAGTAAACAATTATATATTCCTGTAAATAATTAAATTTGTTGTATTGGTTACTGTCAATAGCCATTGTCTAACAACTGAATAAACATTGTAAAGTAACCAAATCAATATTAGACAGTAACTAAATTACATAATTTTAGTAACCAGAAAATAAACCAAATTTTTACATGCAATTTTGAAGGCCTAAATGATGGAATTCGACCAAAAAACCATGCAGTTCACCAGCGAAGCTTGTGACTTTTGATCGTTGACCCGTTTCCAATGAAATTAGGATCTAAAAACGCCAAAATCCGACACTCCAAACTTGAATAAAATTATCAAATTGCCACTAGATCAAATCTTTCCATAACTGCAAAAAACATCAATACACGTGTACATTAATATTATTCAACAACCAAATAAACATTATACAATAACCAATTAAACAGTATACAACAACCAATATATATAATCAGATTAAAAGAAACAATTATAAAATACAACAACATTATACAGTAACCAAATAAACACCTTACAGTATATAAATACATATTAGACAGTAACCAACCTTTTAGTATGTTTTTGTTTACTGTTAGCTTATGGTCTGTAAAGTAACCAACTCAATGTTAGACAGTAACCAAACTACATAATGTTAGTAACCATAACATGAAATGGGGTAATATTATGCAGTAACCATTGTAATTTTACAAAGTAACCAAGTCAGCATTATATACAAACCAATCCAGATTAGACAGTAACCAACAGTTGCAGGATGCTAGGTAACCAATGTATTTAATAAGTAATCATTAATATAAAAAACACAAGTAGAATAAACTTTAAAATTATAAAACAAGCAAATAAACATTATGCATCAACCAAATCAATAAAAAACAGTAACCAATTTATATGTATTTAGTAATCAGAATATAAAACATATTTTCAAATGCATTTAGCATTGTCAATCATTCAATTGTATAATACACAACAACATTGTCAATCAAATTTCAGATTATAAGCGATATTCCACCGACCGGTATATCAGATGAAGCAACCTTTTAGTATGTTTTTGGTTACTGTTAGCTTATGGTATGTAAAGTAACCAACTTAATGTTAGACGGTAACCAAACTACATAATATTAGTAACCAGAACATGAACTGGGGTAATATTATACAGTAACAATTACAATTTTACACTGTAACCAAGTCAACATTATATACTAACCAAATCCAGATTAGACAGTAACCAACAGTGCAAGAAGGTAACCAATGTATTTAATAAGTAATCATTAATATAAAAAACATCAGTAGAATAAATTTTAAAATTATAAAGCAAGCAAATAAATATTATACAGTAACCAAATCAATAATAAACAGTAACCAATTTATATGTACTTAGTAACCAGAATATAAAACATATTTTCAAATGCAGTTTGCTTTCAAAACATTCATTATTCTGACTTTGTGACCATTTAATGAGCGAAAAAATTTGAGAAAGGTAACGAATAGATGAATACGTAGTAAACACGAGGTAACACTATGCATATAAATTGGAAACTCAAATACCTCAGTCATGGTGATTTGTAACGAATCAACAATTAGTGCAGTATGATCAACAATCAGTGCAGTAAGTTTCTAGTTACAGATCTTGAAGTTGCTGTCGATCTTTTATGTTCTTCTCCGATCTCAGAGTTTCGTCGCGACAAGAGATTTCGTCTTCTCCGGTAGATACGTCGTTGATCTGTTTTTCTGATATCAAAGTTGAATGTTTTGTTCAGTTGCTCGAATTTAGGTGCGGTTAGTTGGAATTATGAAAGTTGATAACTGATGTGTAGGGAGATAATGATAATGATCCTTAATTGTAGGGAGATAATGATCCCTAATTTTAGCAACGTAATATTGTGTATGTTTTATTTTTGTAATTATGTTGTGTATGTTTTATTTTTGTAAATACTTTCTAATTGTTGTATATTATTGTAAAGGACCCAAATTAAAATGTTTCTACACTTTCAGCCCATAGTCCACTCCTGGATGTCCTAGTAGGCAGCCCGGGTTAGGGTTAACTTAGTCCTATTACCAAACATGTCATACAAAATGTTCCGTTTTATCTCTCAGCCTTTTTGGTATTATTAGGTTTAAAGCCCAGTCTCTCCGTTCCATAACATATGAAGTTTAAAACTTATGGATTGGGCTTTGTCAAATCACGGGCAAACATTCTCCTTAAAGCCCAATAAATGTCATCATACATGGCAAGTGAAGTAGTAGGCCCACCCAATTTAGTAGTAGGCCCACCCAATTTAGATGATTAACTTGCATACAAATATCAATGCTTTGTCAAGTTGATCAGACACGTACACAAATAAGCAGTACAATAGACAGACAAGTAGGTCAAGCTATGCAAGCCATGCCACCTCTACTATTATACATACAAATTCGTAAGATTTAGATCCACGGAAGAGAAATGTTTGGATTCTGGCCTAGCTAATTAATTGCATAACTCCCACTTGAGGCAAAAAGAACAAAAAAAAAGATGGGATAGAAGTGCTCACCCTTTAAGCTCTCTCTCTTGTCCCCCATTTCTTTTGAAAACCCCTATCAAACTGATCTGATTATCATGAACTTAATTTTATAATAAATAAATTAATTAATTAATATAGTATTGACATGTAAAGAGAAATATTACTTCTCAATTTGTCTGTCGATACTATAATAATTAATTGACCAAAGTTAAATTTATACTAATCACCCCCTATTCAACGTATACTAATAATTTTATCTTGATATGGAATCCATATGATACATACAACATGTATTTTTATATATATTGTTTTTATTATATATCTTAACACCCACCTTTTTAAAAAGTAAAATGATTTTGCATATATTATACGCACCTACCGAACCTATAAAGAAAAAAATTCAGAAACTAAAAAACAAAGGGGGAAAATAATAAACTCAATTCAGAGTAATATAAAGTCTAACACCCTTCATTATATTTATATGTTCAAATTCATCATTTTTGTGACCCAATTAATTTCTTAATTTGAGGTTCCCAAATTGCCTGGTCCTAATACTCCATCCGATATAAGTTATGGTTGATTTTTTATTTATACAATAAAAAAAGATAAAATGATAAAATTATTCATATTTAAATTATTATTTAATTGCATAATTTTCTGCACATGCATGACTAGTGATGTTCCATAAATATGTATGAAGAATAGAAACATGACAATTAATAATAAGAGTATTATAGACAAATTATTATAAAAATAAATTATTTAAGATAAGTAAATATTTAATTTAGGATTATTTAAAATAGCAATAAAGATTTTTATCCTTGAGGAGCACTACAAGAAAAATGACTTCCGTCGGAATAACCTTATTTCGATCGGAAATAAGACTATGAGGTAGTTGTGTGCCTTGCACAAACCTTACGCAGACTACACATGACAGCTTCCTGTGAGTCGATCAACCACTGATTATCCCAAGTATCAGATAGTCAGTGATTCTTCACAACAGAGTTGCCTTCATCACAAAATTTTGTTTAACTGATTTATCATAAATCTGAAGCCATGTCTCCTACATCATCTTAAGTTCATCAACTAACGGTCTAAAGTACACGTTTATGTCTTTTATAAGACTCTTATCCCCCAATATGAATAAAGTCAAGAACATAAACGGATCCTTCATGCACATTGACAGTAGAAGATTATAAGCTACCATGATCATTGGCCAAACAAAGTAGGACTAGCTAAAATTATTAAATGGGCAAAAGTCATTCGTAGTTATGCCAAACCTGACATTCCTAACTTCTTCAGTAAATTTTGAAAAAATTTCATCAAACTCCTTCCATTCATCTCTATCTACAAGGTGAGTCAACTGACTAGGCACGACGTCCTTTTTTTTGTGCCAACTCATTTGTTCAGCAGTGTACGGAGACATGAATAGACGTTGCAATCTGGGCGCACGAGGAAAGTTGTAAGACCCCGAATTTTATGAAATAAAAGTATTCAATTTTTTCTATTTAGTAAATAGTTAAATTGATAAAAGTTTAAAGTTAAGGGTGATATATGTAAAGTTTAAAAAATACGCAAGTGATTATAAAATACTCATTGCTGTCGAGGAATATTTGTTTGGTCGTGGAATATTCTTGTTGTCGGGGAATATTCGTACGACGGCGCAACCATTTGTAGGCCCCATAACAGAATAACTGTCGGATGAAGAAAATAACAAGTTTGAGATTTTATAAATAACGGCGTAATTGTTACCGTTAACACTGTTGGATTACCTGGTGGTTAAAATATAGTAATACGTGTGGTTGCACAGTAGCACACAGTATTGCACAGTATTTTTAAATTATTGATTCTTACGTATGAAGTCACTACTCAATAATTGTTACAGTAATTACTGTTCAATATTTTATTTTATTGGTTCAATAATTGCTGCGTTGATATTTTATATTATTGTTGTTTCAATAATTGTCACTGCACGGTATTTTCCATTATCAGATCAATAATTCATATTATTTGAATAATATTATTAGATAGCATTATTGGTAATGTCTAGAAAGTTCTGTCAAGGAGAGGTTTGGTCACCTAATTGCGCGCCAGTAAGGAAAAATCCTTATCGGAAAGCCCCCTCTTTCCTGGGAACAACCTGATTGTCATTATTGTGATTCTGTAATATTATTTATGAATAATTAATTATTAATTTATATGATAAGGAAATATTTACTTTATGTGGATATAAATGATGAATTAATGCTGAGGTATTTTATATTTTGTCGGAATGGAGGAATTCTTAGAAAAGTGACAATTGTTAAAGATTGATATTTTATCTTTTTTGATAAAATAATTAATTCAAATATATTATTATATTACATTATAAATGTATAATGTGATAATATAATAATATAATAATGGTGATATTTTTACACTAAATTCACGGTGCATGAATCAAATGAGAGAAATCTAGAAATCAAAAGAACAAAATATGGGATTTTCAAAAAAATTAGTTTATTACTTGATTTTTTAAAATTCATAACTCTTTGTGTATAATGAGTTAGGAGATGAGCCATATATCAAAAGAAAGCCCTCGAAGTAAGCTAACCGTAGAAATTGGAATCACCCAAAAATTCATTGTGAATTTTTCTTGGTAACTATTTGAATGAAACTAGTCCGAAGGACTCATAATTCAAAAAATCAGTGTTCTTAAGATATATTGCGTGAGTTATAATTTTTAATCCGACCGTTGGATCGTTGTTATTTTTGGATATGTTATACATATATAAGTTGAGAATATGTCGACAAATTTTTAACCGTTAAAAAATAACGAATGATTTGTTATAAATTTTAAGAGGTGACTGATTCGGAAATTATTTTTATAAATGATTTTTAGTGGAGATTTTCTAGAAGGTGGGACCCACTTTTGGTTGTTGGGGAAGATGACTGATCTTTGGTGGGCCCCACTTGTGGTGGCTGAAATTTTTTCAAAGAAGTGTGCGTAGAAAACTTTTTATTTTTTTAATTTAGTCTCCTTTGGTGTTCTAGCATTTTACTATAAATAGGTGCTTAAGTTAGAATTAAAAATCACACCAGAAACATAAGTTTTCTCTCTATATATTATCGAGCGTATTTTTATGAGTATTTAGATACTTTGAGAATTGCTATTCAGTGCAAGTTTTCTTCGATTTTACATCTGATATTCTAGTCAAAAATACTGCTCTTTTGAGGCAAAAGATTGTAAGGGTTATTATGTTTCTCAGTTTCGTAATTTTTTTGACTCTCAAAAATTCTGAAAAAAATTTTGAAATGATAATTTGATGAGTTTTCTAGATTGTGTCCAAAAATGGTGATTTTTGGATGTATAGATTAGGAGTTATGAATTTTATGGGAAACAACTATTTTAAAAGTAAACCCTTATAACTCCTTGTGGTTAACTCCAAAATTTATGAAAATTTTATTGGGAGTACATGTACATAACAGAAGTATACTCTGTAAATTTTGAAATTTTTGGACAAAAGTACAGTTTATAATAAATGTCTAAATATTCAGTAGTTTTGGTCATATGAAAAATAGTAAATAAATTTTAAAAATTCTGAGAAAAATATATGTTTAATATGAGACTATATTCTGCTAAATCCCAGAAAAGAAAATTTTCTGGGACTGGTTTGGTATTTTTCATGAAAATGGACTAGTTATAAGTAAAAGAATTAAATATGTTATGTGAAGTAAGAAAATTGAAAAATAGGATTTTATGGCTTGAGAATCCTATATAAGGTATATGCAGATTTTTGATGAGGGTTTTGGTTATTGGTGATAAAATCTTATGAGTTTGGCATTTTAGGATGATTAAATGCATTAATTAGTAAATTGTAAACAATTAAAATAAATTTTTATAAGTTTAAGAAATGATTAAAATATTATGATAATATTAATAATATTAGATTATGAGATTATTAAGTGATTTATAACACTTGGATTAAGATGCTATGAAATCATTGATTTAAAATATTATTTAATGATTAATAATATTAGTAAATAAATTTAATGTTATTATATAATGAATAATATTAAATGGAGTTTATAATATAATGAATAATGTTATTATCTTCGTTAAATATTTGTTGAAATATTATTTTCTGTTCAAATCATTTTTGATATAATATTATTCTTGAATTTTACTCCACAAAGCAGTATCATATTGATAATTTGGATATTATTGAATTCTGGATAAATTAAATTGTTAAAGTCTTTAAAAAAATTTATCCTTTATCTCATGTAATTGATTCTTTATATCCTTGTCATGATCCTCATGCTTATATTGTGATGAAAATCATCTTTGGCCCGTAGTGTATAGATGGATTGTCGTTTATTGGTTTTACAATTGTATGCATTAGGCCTGTAGTGCAAAGAAGAACTGTTGATTGATATCTTTGGCCTGTAGTGCAAAGATGACCTGTTGTTGAATATCTTTGGCCCGTAGTGCAAAGATGACCCGTTGTTGAATATCTTTGGCCTACAGTGCAAAGATGACCTGTTGTTGAATATACTTGGCCTGTAGTGCAAATATGAACCTATTAGTATGATTATGAGCAGGAACTGTGATTTGGTATAACCATGATCTTTGATGTTTCAGGTAAAGACATGTGATAAAAATTATCTTTGCCCTAGATAAGAAGAAGAATTTAGAACCACAATTATGATTATGAGTTATTCACATGATTGTGGACAGGAACTGTTGATTGATGTTACAGGGATAAAACATTGTTGGTGGACTTTTAACATGGAGAAGATAATAGACTTTATGGTCTATTTGACTCTTCTAATGAATTGCTCGTTCCGCTGCAACTATGGTTGAAAAGTTTTATCATCTACTGTAAGACCCCAACTTTTATGAATAAAGATTAATTTCTCTCGAAATATATTTTTGAATATTATGGTGTGGATATAATATAATGTTATAGTTGTGGGTAATATTTATAAATTTTACAAAGTAAGCAAGTGGTTATATAATATTCGATTGGTCGGGAAATATTCGTTTTAACAGGGAATATTCGTACGACGGCACAATATATCATTGGTGGACACCACAACGGAAGTATTGTCGCAATAAGAAAATGACAAAACTATCTTTTTATAAAAATAACGACGAAAGTGTTACCGTTAAAACTGTTTTTACTACCCGGTAGTAAAAGTACAGTAATATGCGTGGTTGCATAGTAGCACATAGTATTGGTTATTGATACTTACGTGAGAAGTCACTCAGTTATACTCAATTATTGTTACAGTAATTGTTGCATCATATCTCTCATATTATTGATTCAATTATTGTCACAGTATCATCTGCATAATATGTTATATTATTAAATCAATAATTGAGACGAAAAAATTATTTATATTATTAAATTACAATATTTACAATGTCTAGAAGTTTTGTCAAGGAGAGGTTTGGTCATCTAATTACACGCCAATAAGGAGAAATCATTATCGGAAATCCCCCTCTTTCATGGGAACGACCTGATTGTTAAATATTGTGAGTTATAATATTAATGATGAATAAGTTTGTGTTGATTAAAGATGAATTTGATAATGTGACGAATGAATTATTTGAGTTGTGATGTTGGGGACAGAATCCTTGTAAGAAGAGAATGATGTAACAATCTAAAATTTTATTTGTAATTTAAAATATTTATTAATTTAAATAAATATTTTATTTATGTGTTTGTTGTTAGTATATATTTGTGAATTAAATAATACTCTAATTTAATTTAACAGTTAGAGAGTTGTTAAAGATTACATGAGTTGCTATATTGATGTCGTAATTTAATAATTAAAGTGATATATTAATTGTTAAATAAAATTATAATGAGATTATAATTTTGTGATATTTGGTTAAGTGGAAAATTTATTTAGTATATGGTAATTAGTTTATTTAATTAGGATTGGATATGAAAATCTAAGTAAACAATGTGGGACAATAAACTATATTTAATAAAAGAGTTTTAATTTGATTTTACCAAACAAAACCTTAGAGCTTTTGAAATTCTTATTTTTATCTTGTTTTGCCAAAAAGACTTAAGGAATGGTTAAGTCATTATTTTAATATGGTTTTGCCAAACAAGCCTTAGGGCATTAAGAATTCTAATTTTTGTAACTTATATATTAAATTGATAATAAGTATATGTAATTATATTGGGAGTTACATATTCTATAATTATATGTGTTATATGTATATTGTATATACACTAAGTTATGTTAATTTTTAAACCTAAGTCTAAACTAAGAACAATAGAGAGAGAAAGGAGACTACACATTTCGGTAGTTATAGGGAGTCTAGGAGGGGTCTTGGATCTCCATACAACTTAAAATCAAAAGCTACTTTGAAGGATCAAGAAGGCTTGCAAGAAGAAAAAGGTAAGAAAATGAAAGTTTTCACTTTTTGTGCTCTTTTTGTTAGATCTTTATGAACCAAGCAACTTTTGTTTTGGATCATTAAAAACTCATGATTTACATGAGTATTGGTATCTTATATGTGTATCAAAGTATTTTTGAAATCAAAAGTTAGATCCAAAGTGAGGAAATCAAGTTTTGTACCAAAAGGTTTAAGAAAAAGCTTTCCTTTGTATGCTATATATATATATATATATATTTTTTTTATGTTAGATTCTTTGGGTTCATGTGATTAATGGTTTAAAACATGTTAGCATGCTAGATACATGAGTTAAGGGCAAAACGCCTTTGGAATCACTCAAATATGTTAAGAAATGAGCAAGTTATGAATTAAATCTCAAACTACCTTAACTGTTGAACACAAGCTACTGATCAGTCACTTCTGTCCATTTTTCCGGGACCAAAACAGAACCAAAATATATGTTTGATACATGGAAACTGTAGTTCGGGAAATTACAAATCCAACGATACCTATTGGACCTAAATCCGATTTGTAGATTTCGTTTTATAAGCGTTTCCGTTAAAGACCCTAAATCTGGAAAATGAACTAACTGTTGAAGAAAACCTTGCGGACCAGTCACTTTGGGCCTGATTTCAGGGACCTAGACAGATTAGAATTTGGTATTTGATAACTGAAAACTGTAGTTCAAGAAGATACGGATCCAACGAGTTTGATTGGGCCTCAATCGGAGTTGTGGATCTCGTAATGCAAGCGTTTCTGTAAAAGACTCCAAAACTGAAAATGTTTACAAGGCCTGTAATGGTCAGTCGGTAGTGGCCTGTTTTCAGGGTGTTATACTGTGCCAAATGGACCGTTTCTTGAGCCTAAAACGTAGCTCGGGAAGTCACGGTTCTAACAATACCAAGTGGGCCCAAATCGGACTTGTAGATCACCGTCTACAAGTGTTTCTATGGAGGACCCCAAGTTTAAACTAAAATTATAGAATAAATAGAAAATAAATATTAGAAATTCATAATAAATTTGTAAAAATTATTTTAAAGCCTAAAAATGGGTTTTTAATAATTTGAAATATGTTTCACTGATATTTTCATATTTTTAAATATTAATGATAGTTAATTTATTTAATTATTATATTAAATAAATTACATAAAAATGATTTTAATACTTTAAAAATCATTTGAAATTATATTAAAGTGTAAGGAAATATTTTAAGTTATTTTTATGACTTTTAATATTTTTTTAATGAACTTCATTAATAAATTAATATTAATGACAATGGAATTAAGTAGTATTTAATTCATATTAATATGATATTAATGATTGGAAAATCATGATAAATGATAATAATTATCTGAAAATTATTATAAGTCATTGAAAAATATTTTGACTGAAAATGAAATTATCTAAAGTAAATGTAAAGCATTTAGGCAAAGTCTTATGGAAATTAGACTCATGAATTATCTGACTAGACTTTTTGGAATGACAGAAATTATACCGAATTCAACTCAGACTGAAATAGTTTGACTTGATACCGAATTTTAGATATTTTATAGACTGATAGGATTATGTGGTAATTTGTTAGGTTATATTATAACTGTATTTTACAGTACTATACTGTGATGATATTCTAATATTTGGAGATCGGTATTATCTATATTAGGTCTTCAGAAAAAGCGATATAGGTTGCATAACGGTAATCAATGGTACAGGCAAGTTCTCTAACTCAATCTCGAATTGATATTTTTGAAATATGCTTAGGGTTAATCATTATTGATTATACCATGTCTATGAATTATTGATTCTCACTCTGTGCACATTTCATGTATTCATCAGGTATGAAAGGCTGATCACCTTCATTACCATTTGGTCCAGTTGATTTATTGATGTTCATTATTCGTTCAACTATGAAAATTTATTCATGCTCTTTCGCAATGTATATATTGTAGAAAGTTAGCCAACTTATTGTTCAATTCTTTCGATCATGATATATCCTTAATTGAACTTATACTTGCTGGGCAAAATTGTTGCTCACCCTTGCTATATCATGATAAACATTGCAGATTATGACGAATACATTGGTTACAAGAAAAGTCCAAGACAAGTCAGCTTTGGATTATATGTGCAGCTAAAGTTGTAACAATAATGTATGATAATAGCTTTGTATGTCTGATAGGATATTGATTTAGGTATTATGTGAAGGTTCTCGACCTTGGGGATAGTGTGTAATGTTTAATGTATAAATAATTTATATTTATATCTTCCGCAATAGTTATAGAAATAGTACACCGGATTCGTTTTGATTTGGGACCCGAATCTGGGGATGTTACAATTGGTATCAGAGCTGTAGGTTATAAACCTTAGGTAGGAGTAGCTTAGGATATAACCTTAGAGAAGAGAGGTGAAGATAATGAACGAATACGCTCAAATAAAGTTTGAACAATAAGAAGTAATTTAAGAAATTTATAAAGAAGGGATGAAAACATGTGTGAGAGGATTCAAAGAAGAATCTCGCAGAGTTATGGAGTTACCCAACTCCAATAATAAGAATGTAAGGTGATAACAAATAGACAATGTTTATAAGAAGAGACCAATCGAAGTTAAGAATGAAAAGTTATAGTTAAGTATGGTACAGTTGTACTCTTTAATGGTTGATGTATGGTATCTGGGCTAAACGATTCCTTCATAGAGCGGAGGTATATACGAACTAGTAACTCGGAACCTAGTTTGTTGGTTGTTTATGGGAAACCACTCAGCGTACCATATGGAAACTGTTAGAGACCCGATGTGTACCAAGTGTAGAAATGGATACGGATGATGAAAGTGTAGAACTCGAATGAAATTTTGAGCGATGTAAATGAAGTTAGAAATTCTTAAAGGAAGAATTTTTTTTTATATAAACAAGAAGATTCAAAGAAGAATCTAAGAGATATAAAGATAAGAAATGGGAGTTTCCTAAATCCAAAAGCTAAGATAACGAATAATGTCATAAATGATGAAAAAGAGAAAGAAAGAAGATCGTAAAACAAAATGATCACGAGTTAAGAAAAGAATTTTAAGGGAGATGATTATAGAATAAGATCACGACGTGGTCTATTTAAGTTATAAAAGAAAGATGGTCTATAATGTTTAAATAATTATAGCTTAATGCTATGAAGATGGAGTACTATGAAGTAGTACGAGATAACTCATGAGGAGTTTTAGATGATGTGATATGAGGAATTCGTATCGAGCAAAGAGCAAGTTAAGAGCAAGATATAGTTAGGTGGGATTTCAATTGAGGACTCATGTGATGGCTGAGTTGTACAAACCTTTGTATGGGCGAGGGTTTTGTGCTTGCACTCAGTTTATCAAATTGATAATCATTGAAATGTTTGTGTCGCGCTATTTGCTATATGCCTGTTGATAAGGTGATTCTTTTCTCATGTGTATAACAGATAGGTAGAGTATAGTTAGAGAATATTATAAGGTTAAGTGCGAGTTCTTAAAACTCATACTTATGGTAGGTTCGTGACTCATAATTATATGGTATGTTTTTGAACCCCTCAGCGAATGGACGCCTATGGTCTGACTAGGATAAGTTCTTAAACTCATATAATTGTGGCAAGTTTTTGAACTCATAACGTGTGGTAAGTTTGACGAACTGGGTATAGATAACTGTAAATGGAGTATTGAGGATGATAAGAATAGATAGACCTATTAAGCAATGGATCATTATAGAAAGTGGAGTTGATGGTGGAAGCATAGGTACTCTAAATCTACTAGCTATGCTAGACTTTCGAAATTTATTGACTTCGTGCTAATGTATACACTTCTATTTTCTTGAAAAACATTGGATTAAATGATGGAACCAATGAGTTTTAACAACAATACTGTTATTTGTATGTCTATGCTAATTGCTTCGGCTAGACAAAAATGATTTGTAATATATCAAAATGTATTTTATATCATTAATGCATCATGTAACCTGGTGCAAAGATGATAAAAACGATGGAGTCATCAATGCAGTACTACCTAGTGTTGGATGTGATCTAAGGATCGTCAGCCCACTAAGGTATGATGTAGTATGATAAAATTACCAAATGACGGAATCCTCAACGGATTGTAAAAACAGTGCGGTATCATGGCGTCATAAAAAGATTTTTGAGATTTCTTTAAGATATGAGAATATATATATATATATATGTATATTTTGATTGATGTCCGAATTGTTGTAGAAGTCTATGCTATTTGATTCAGCTAGACGAGTATTGAAAGATGTTCATGAAATTCAAGTATTTCTTGAGAAGTTATGCCAAACTAAATTATTTTGGTGCGGATTCAGATGTTGAAAAGCTGAAGTGAACAACCCTGTAAAAAGGGGACATGTTATCGGAGACAATGGTTCCGAAAGTAACGCATATAGTCGTTACGATGTTAAGATGTAATACGTTGTGCACGACGTAGGGGTACGATAGGCTGATCACCTAGAGTACTTGCAGAGAGTGTTTTCAGTCTGTATGATTGCTAAACATTCTGTTAAAGATGGTTTATGGTGGTGATGCACTGTTAAACCTAGAGAAGAATTCAAGGTCCATATAGTCTTATGACTATTAAAGGTTCAAGTCGAGATACTTGATAACCTAGGGACATAGTTCAAGGTCTTATGACCCCTCAGCATGATTTGGAAACTTTTAAATTCCTGTTATTCATATCGCTTCCCAATTATTGAGCAATTGAGGAAAATTCTTATTATTCTGAAAGGTGAAAGTGGAAAGGATGAGACAATTAAGCAAAACATAATAATTTCAAGAAAGAAATGAAATTTCAGAAAGAAGAGAAATGTGAAACCCTTAAAAGAGGATGAGGTGAGGAATATGATGATCTTAGAAAGATTCGTAGAGAAAGAATTTGGTTGCATAACCTAATGAATAAATAGATATTAACATAAAATCTATTTTGATAAATGGAATGAATTAAAATTAGTAAGTCAAAAAAATTTCGAGGACGAAATTCTTAGAAGAAGGGGTGAATGTAATGTCCCAAGAGTTTGAGATTATAGTATAGGATAATGATCCTTAGGGAAAGATAATAAATGGATTAAAGAATATATAATACTCAGAATATAATTGAGTTAAAATGAAAGTTATGAAATAAAACTTAGAATTTGTTGAAGAAATGAATGTAGTAGGAAATATAAAATCTATATTAAGGTCACGTGTTGAACTTATTCAATGAAGAGATTTGGCGAAAACCTGAGTAAGGTAGGGTTTCATTGATTCCGAGGACGGAATCCTTATAAGGAAGGAAGAATGTGACGAATGAATTATTTGAGTTGTGATGTTGGGGACAGAATCCTTGTAAGAAGAGAATGATGTAACAATCTAAAATTTTATTTGTAATTTAAAATATTTATTAATTTAAATAAATATTTTATTTATGTGTTTGTTGTTAGTATATATTTGTGAATTAAATAATACTCTAATTTAATTTAACAGTTAGAGAGTTGTTAAAGATTACATGAGTTGCTATATTGATGTCGTAATTTAATAATTAAAGTGATATATTAATTGTTAAATAAAATTATAATGAGATTATAATTTTGTGATATTTGGTTAAGTGGAAAATTTATTTAGTATATGGTAATTAGTTTATTTAATTAGGATTGGATATGAAAATCTAAGTAAACAATGTGGGACAATAAACTATATTTAATAAAAGAGTTTTAATTTGATTTTACCAAACAAAACCTTAGAGCTTTTGAAATTCTTATTTTTATCTTGTTTTGCCAAAAAGACTTAAGGAATGGTTAAGTCATTATTTTAATATGGTTTTGCCAAACAAGCCTTAGGGCATTAAGAATTCTAATTTTTGTAACTTATATATTAAATTGATAATAAGTATATGTAATTATATTGGGAGTTACATATTCTATAATTATATGTGTTATATGTATATTGTATATACACTAAGTTATGTTAATTTTTAAACCTAAGTCTAAACTAAGAACAATAGAGAGAGAAAGGAGACTACACATTTCGGTAGTTATAGGGAGTCTAGGAGGGGTCTTGGATCTTCATACAACTTAAAATCAAAAGCTACTTTGAAGGATCAAGAAGGCTTGCAAGAAGAAAAAGGTAAGAAAATGAAAGTTTTCACTTTTTGTGCTCTTTTTGTTAGATCTTTATGAACCAAGCAACTTTTGTTTTGGATCATTAAAAACTCATGATTTACATGAGTATTGGTATCTTATATGTGTATCAAAGTATTTTTGAAATCAAAAGTTAGATCCAAAGTGAGGAAATCAAGTTTTGTACCAAAAGGTTTAAGAAAAAGCTTTCCTTTGTATGCTATATATATATATATATATATATATATATATATATATATATATTTTTTTTTTTTTTTTTATGTTAGATTCTTTGGGTTCATGTGATTAATGGTTTAAAACATGTTAGCATGCTAGATACATGAGTTAAGGGCAAAACGCCTTTGGAATCACTCAAATATGTTAAGAAATGAGCAAGTTATGAATTAAATCTCAAACTACCTTAACTGTTGAACACAAGCTACTGATCAGTCACTTCTGTCCATTTTTCCGGGACCAAAACAGAACCAAAATATATGTTTGATACATGGAAACTGTAGTTCGGGAAATTACGAATCCAACGATACCTATTGGACCTAAATCCGATTTGTAGATTTCGTTTTATAAGCGTTTCCGTTAAAGACCCTAAATCTGGAAAATGAACTAACTGTTGAAGAAAACCTTGCGGACCAGTCACTTTGGGCCTGATTTCAGGGACCTAGACAGATTAGAATTTGGTATTTGATAACTGAAAACTGTAGTTCAAGAAGATACGGATCCAACGAGTTTGATTGGGCCTCAATCGGAGTTGTGGATCTCGTAATGCAAGCGTTTCTGTAAAAGACTCCAAAACTGAAAATGTTTACAAGGCCTGTAATGGTCAGTCGGTAGTGGCCTGTTTTCAGGGTGTTATACTGTGCCAAATGGACCGTTTCTTGAGCCTAAAACGTAGCTCGGGAAGTCACGATTCTAACAATACCAAGTGGGCCCAAATCGGACTTGTAGATCACCGTCTACAAGTGTTTCTATGGAGGACCCCAAGTTTAAACTAAAATTATAGAATAAATAGAAAATAAATATTAGAAATTCATAATAAATTTGTAAAAATTATTTTAAAGCCTAAAAATGGGTTTTTAATAATTTGAAATATGTTTCACTGATATTTTCATATTTTTAAATATTAATGATAGTTAATTTATTTAATTATTATATTAAATAAATTACATAAAAATGATTTTAATACTTTAAAAATCATTTGAAATTATATTAAAGTGTAAGGAAATATTTTAAGTTATTTTTATGACTTTTAATATTTTTTTAATGAACTTCATTAATAAATTAATATTAATGACAATGGAATTAAGTAGTATTTAATTCATATTAATATGATATTAATGATTGGAAAATCATGATAAATGATAATAATTATCTGAAAATTATTATAAGTCATTGAAAAATATTTTGACTGAAAATGAAATTATCTAAAGTAAATGTAAAGCATTTAGGCAAAGTCTTATGGAAATTAGACTCATGAATTATCTGACTAGACTTTTTGGAATGACAGAAATTATACCGAATTCAACTCAGACTGAAATAGTTTGACTTGATACCGAATTTTAGGTATTTTATAGACTGATAGGATTATGTGGTAATTTGTTAGGTTATATTATAACTGTATTTTACAGTACTATACTGTGATGATATTCTAATATTTGGAGATCGGTATTATCTATATTAGGTCTTCAGAAAAAGCGATATAGGTTGCATAACGGTAATCAATGGTACAGGCAAGTTCTCTAACTCAATCTCGAATTGATATTTTTGAAATATGCTTAGGGTTAATCATTATTGATTATACCATGTCTATGAATTATTGATTCTCACTCTGTGCACATTTCATGTATTCATCAGGTATGAAAGGCTGATCACCTTCATTACCATTTGGTCCAGTTGATTTATTGATGTTCATTATTCGTTCAACTATGAAAATTTATTCATGCTCTTTCGCAATGTATATATTGTAGAAAGTTAGCCAACTTATTGTTCAATTCTTTCGATCATGATATATCCTTAATTGAACTTATACTTGCTGGGCAAAATTGTTGCTCACCCTTGCTATATCATGATAAACATTGCAGATTATGACGAATACATTGGTTACAAGAAAAGTCCAAGACAAGTCAGCTTTGAATTATATGTGCAGCTAAAGTTGTAACAATAATGTATGATAATAGCTTTGTATGTCTGATAGGATATTGATTTAGGTATTATGTGAAGGTTCTCGACCTTGGGGATAGTGTGTAATGTTTAATGTATAAATAATTTATATTTATATCTTCCGCAATAGTTATAGAAATAGTACACCGGATTCGTTTTGATTTGGGACCCGAATCTGGGGATGTTACAATTGGTATCAGAGCTGTAGGTTATAAACCTTAGGTAGGAGTAGCTTAGGATATAACCTTAGAGAAGAGAGGTGAAGATAATGAACGAATACGCTCAAATAAAGTTTGAACAATAAGAAGTAATTTAAGAAATTTATAAAGAAGGGATGAAAACATGTGTGAGAGGATTCAAAGAAGAATCTCGCAGAGTTATGGAGTTACCCAACTCCAATAATAAGAATGTAAGGTGATAACAAATAGACAATGTTTATAAGAAGAGACCAATCGAAGTTAAGAATGAAAAGTTATAGTTAAGTATGGTACAGTTGTACTCTTTAATGGTTGATGTATGGTATCTGGGCTAAACGATTCCTTCATAGAGCGGAGGTATATACGAACTAGTAACTCGGAACCTAGTTTGTTGGTTGTTTATGGGAAACCACTCAGCGTACCATATGGAAACTGTTAGAGACCCGATGTGTACCAAGTGTAGAAATGGATACGGATGATGAAAGTGTAGAACTCGAATGAAATTTTGAGCGATGTAAATGAAGTTAGAAATTCTTAAAGGAAGAATTTTTTTTTATATAAACAAGAAGATTCAAAGAAGAATCTAAGAGATATAAAGATAAGAAATGGGAGTTTCCTAAATCCAAAAGCTAAGATAACGAATAATGTCATAAATGATGAAAAAGAGAAAGAAAGAAGATCGTAAAACAAAATGATCACGAGTTAAGAAAAGAATTTTAAGGGAGATGATTATAGAATAAGATCACGACGTGGTCTATTTAAGTTATAAAAGAAAGATGGTCTATTTTCTGTAAATGTATTTGGTGACTCAGAATAGGTTGGATGGATTGGACCTATTTTGGGGGTGTCACAAAAGTACCGTAAGATTTTCTTAGGCACATGTTTTTTCTTCCCCCTACGTTTTGTTGTCCTGGACCGAGGCAAGTTGCAGATCGATATCACACTACACCTTAGCTCTGTCCTCCCCATAATATAACATGCAATCCTTCTCACAAGTATCGATCTTCTCATACCCAGATTCAACCATTTTACCATCTTCTTCACTTCATAGTAATTCGCGTGCAGAGTATGATCCATTGGTAAGAACTCGCTGATAATAACAAGCTAATTATTGAAACCTCGCTCACTACAATAATGCTAATTCTTGAAGTAAAAAAGGTTCATCCCCTGCAGATATGCTGGTGTGCTTATCATTTTTAGGATACAATGGGACCCACGATTCAGATAGCATCTTGTAAAAGACCACAACTGTATCATTAGGCACATGCTGAGCACTGCTTGATGAATTATAAAATTCCAAATTTTACGAATAAAGATTTAATTTTCTTGAAATATTTTTTTGAATATTATGGTGTGGATTTGAGATAATGTTATAGTTATGGGTAATATTTTTAAATTTTGAAAAGTATGCAAGTTGTTGTATAATATTCGTTTGGTCAGGTAATATTCTTTTTGTCGGAAAATATCAGTACAACGGCACAATCATTGGTGGACCCCACAAAAAATTATTATCGAATTATTGTCTAGTTTACTTTATTTTAGTGGGAAACTAAGTCCTAAATATTGTCTTTTATAGTGAAGTATTGATTTATTTATTACCATCTACAACTTGAACGAAATTTCCGTCCGAAATAATTCTACATACAACAATTAAAACCGAGGAAAGCAAATTGAAGCAATTATCAGATGAACAGAAACTGCAATTACACAAATTAAACCCAATTTCAGCAATACTACTACAATATTCCCAATTTCACAAAGCAAGACAACTACAAATGAATAACATTATGCAATATGCAGATTTTTTAAATCAATAACAATTTCAAATTCTACAAAACAATATTCCCAATTTCAGATTATGCAATAATATGCACCAAATTTCAGATTCTGCATTAATATCCCTAATTTCAGATTCTACAAAATAATATTCCCAATTTCAGATTATGCAATAATATGCACTAAATTTCAACAATACTACTATTCCATCCCCAATTTCAACAATACTGCTACTCCATTCCCAATTTCAGATTATACAATAATTATAAGCTTATTGAATTGAACCCTTGAATAACGAATTTTAGGTTTCATCAAATTATTGAACCATTGAATAACTATTGAATGACAACTATAAACTTACCTTGAATATTGACACAAAGTGAGATGATGAGGATACTGAGGTAGATGGATGAGGCCTCAGAAACTCGGGCGTGGACGAGGCGACACCGATGATGTGACTGAGGGGGATGACAACGAGAGACAATGAGAACGATTGACAGAGAGAGAATGAGAGGGATGATGAGGAAATGATCAGTTGTGGCGGCTGAGAATTGATATGTCGATTAGGTTTTAAAGGTTATTCCCGACAGAATATCCGTCGATTTAACTTATTTTCAATAGATAATCTATCGAAATTAACATTATTCCATTAAAAATAGTTTGGCACTGGCAAAAATGTTAGCGCCAAAAGATCACCTTTTAGTTCCGACGAAATTTCGTCGGACTTGGTATTTAGGAGCGAATATATATTATATTATTTTAAATGTAAAGTAGTTCGTTGAGGATAAATCGGTCGGAAATAAGCCATTTTCCTATAATGAAGGGAGTACAAATTTGTATTAAATGGGAGGAGAGAGGGAGTTGGTTGAATGATTTGAACTAATAGTGTGATAGGGAACACTGAACAGGTAAGCAAGGTGCTCTAAAAGCCTGCATATCTACAAAAAAAAAAAAAAAAGAGCTAGCAAAGTTTTAAAAACATGTTATATGATCATTTGTCATCTACTTGTTCCACGTCTCTCTGATAAAAGTCCTTAAATTCTCTTATAATATAGTTTAATTGTACATAGTAGATTTAGATTTTAGTTAAAAGGTCACCCATGTAAACCGGTATAGGCAAAAAAACATTACTATAATACTAATAAGTAGCGGGTATCAAAATAAAATATTATTTGCAGCTGGTATATTTCCTTATCTTTGTCTTCTACTAGATCGTAAAATATTTCAAGATATATAATCCTTTTCTTTTCTTGGAGGCTCATTAATAAGGTAGTACCACATCGATCGATCTGCCTCATTTTTTCAAGTTGGATACTGTTAAATGTTTTAATTATTTATTTATTTTTTCAATCTGTTTTAAATAATATGATATTTAATAAAAATTAATTGTATTTTAAGAAATAATGAGATACTGAACCAATATAAAGATAACTTAATTATCGACCACAGCTTTTGTATTTTTTGGTAGAGGGAACCAACCGCCCAGTCGAACTTTGAGACAGCCGCGTGCATGCATGCGTCAAAAAGCATTTTACCTAATTAACTAACCAAAAGCATGCCAGATTATGTCATGTTGTTTTCCATGGTTTGTAGGAGTAATTTTGTAGTATGACATATGAAAGATTAATAGCGTCAAAATATTGGAACCTGCAAGGCTGCATCACATAATTAGTACGTAGTCTTCATTTACAAAAAAAAATGTCATTTGATATCACATATATAAAGCTTTTCTAGATATTCCGGGTGGGTGTAACAAATATTGAGCACCTTGAATTTTTTCTAAAACAACATCACATATATAAAGTCATATCATATTATATTAATCTAGTCAAATTGAAAACCCCAGAACGAGCTATAGTATATATTTTGTAAATTAACTAGCTAGCTAGGATCTAATTAATAATTTCAGGTGTATATATATATATATAACTGCTTATATATATTTTAAATCAGATCTTCATGATGAGTGAAGAACGTTGAACGGAGAGAGGCCTACACGACATTATGGAGAGAAAGAGAGGGTGGAGCATGAGAATTATTAAAGCACATGCACATGGGTCGTTTTGTTTGGGTACAAAAATAAATGAACATTTGAGTTATTAAAAAAGGGATAGAAGAAAGGGATTTTTTTTATAACAGAGTCTGATCTCACTCGAGGTTTAAGTAACTAACTAATTAATTAATCAATTAAGAAAGTTGTTGGAGGTCAGAGAGAGAGAGAGAGAGAGAAGGAAGTTGTTGAGGCAGGGTGCAGGATGGGGGTGTGGGGGTGCGGGGGTGGGAGTGCGGGGTGTTTGTTTTTTCTTGATTACAAAAAGGAGGAATTGAGGTGAGAAAGGACAAGAAGTATAAAGTTGTAAAGGTATGTCTGTATTATGTAGGGTTTGGAGAGGAAAATGCCACCCCATTCCCATGCATTATTATGCAATTTGCATATGCATGCAGCCCTTCTTTCTTTTCTCTCTCTCTACTACTTTTATAGTTCAGACAAATTTACCCGACTGGCCTGCTCGCTTTCAATTAATTCTTTACTGGTGATCAAAGCATATATATATAAGAGATAAATTCATGGAGTAGTATATAAATATATATTTTTGTTTGGTTAACTATAAAATTTGGTGACCGCGCGTGATTTTAAAACACATCCTCAAATCATTCGTAATTCAGTGCTGTTGCTACGTCTACAGTCTACACCATTGGGTTGTGACAGTAAAGTCTTTGTTCACAATACAACTTACAATAGGAATAAGTTATCAACAAATAATCAAAGTACTCTTCGATCTATTACAATCAATCACTGTGTTGCGTTAATTAAGAGAATTCATTGTAAATTTTTTACCGCCAATTGATTAATTATTGCAATATATATATCCTTGCAAATTATTAATTCCCTCTAAAAATCTTGACAGAAATTTTACTTTTCAACTCAATTTGTGAAGTTTTAAAATTTAAAATTAAAAAAAAATTGTTGTAAATTAATTAAAATATGCTATGTGTTATTACTATATATATATGTTACTTTTAAAACTCACATGATCAAAATATTAAATATTAGTTAGAATTTTATAAATTGACTTCAAATATATATAATGTCAAATTGTTTGGTAGTCTTCTCAGGAAGAGTACGTAATTAGTTAATGTTCAATCCCTTTCAGCTGATTGTGATTTGAGAAGTTAATTTATCTGTTTTAATTTATATCCTTAACCGTTGCTTTCATGAATTAGTTTGGGCTGGGATTAGGTAGAATTACTAATTTAGATTAGGTTGTGTGTTAAGTTAATATTTGTTTATTCATTATATAATTAAAGCACAAAGACCCTAGTAAAAACATCTTAATTAAAAGGTAGCAATTAATCCCTTTTGCAGATTTGACATCAATTATTTAAAAGTGGTGATTGTTTCACACCATTTTCTTGCATCTGTGTATCTAAACGAGGGAGATAGGTAGCTAGCTTTAGGGTCAAACTCTCATTTCATGAATCATGCTTTATACTTAGAATCAAGAAACTTAATTCAAAATTCATATATGCACCCAATTAAAACACCTGCGCGCGTTTTAATTATTTTTCATCCTGACAAAATGAAAATTTGACTTATCACACTTTTCATGGTTGCATCATGCATGCCTTCCTTTGAAATCACATGCACAAATTAATTTAATTCGTTTATAAAATTCCAACATTAATTCAATTTGTAAATTTCTTACCTCAGTTGTTTCTACTGGCTAGCTAGCGATCAAGAAAATAAAGTTTGCTACATTGTTAATGGAAAATTTTCGTTTTTTTTTAATTTAAAAATTGAATTTCTTGTCGGAGAATAGTTAATTTTTATTTACTTCTTTTTCTCTCTATAGATTCTGTGTGTCAAATTACTCCAGTATATTAAAGCCAACTTAATTTGACTTTGCTTTAATATATAATTAATTTGCATTGCATGCATTGATAAAGTAGTTTTGAACTTGATGTATAAAAAACTTAGATAAAAGTTAGGCACATTAATTTGGAGCCGAGGGGAGTAAATTACACATTGAGTTTACGTACACTCAATCTTTCATAATTTACCGACCCCCATTTCTACCTTTTTTTTACTGCTGTGCAAATTTGGCCCAACACACATCAATTCTTGTGATTATCAATTCATGAAATATATTTATGAGCACTGAGCACAGATATATAGGAGTAGTACGCAGTATGTATGTATGTATGAATAAATAAATAAATTCATGCATCAATAATATCTTTTGGAGGACCCAGGTAGAAATAAAGGGGCCTCATTCAACTCAATTAGGTAATCTATCGGGTCCAAGGATAAGATTAAGTAAGTTGATCCAAATTGGGAACAAGTGTGATTGTAGAATTGAGATAATTAAGTGGTAATAAATGAGAACGCATGGTTGCTATTTGTAAAATTCAATATATTACTACTACTAGCAAGGTGCTACAATTCTCTCGCTTTACCTAAGTACTATATTAGACAATTAGACAGACATATGTGTCTAGGTTCAGAGACCTTATTGTAGATAGATGTACATATATAAATCAATTGTGTCCCTTTTGCAATTAATGTTGGGGTGACAAAATTTGGACGACTGATTTAAACAATGTGGACTTCCCCAAGAAAAAGACTTGGTGCCTTCCAGCCTGCCTATCATCAAATATGCACGGTGGTTGCTAGCTACCGGCATTAAAAGAGGTGGCTTGTCTCATACTCCCTCGGTCCCATCTCAGAATAAAAATTATTATTATATTATTTTAGATAGTCTCAAATTAAATATTTATTTATTTTAAATAATTTATTTTTTACAATATTTTGTCTATATATAATACTCTTAATTAGTACTAAATATCATCTTTCTATTCTATATACATATTTATAAAGTATCACTTATTTTGTGTAGAAAATCATGCAATTAGATGATAATTAAAATTTGTCATTTGACTCGCTTTCTTAATGTGTAAAAAATTAATTAAGACTTTTATCTTGAAACGGAAAGAGTATTACGTTAGTTTGCGAAATTGTTGGACATATCTTTGCGTGTGGGTTTACATTTAATTTGGATATTTCTAAAAACAATTTTCGGCTAATGAGATTAAAATTTTGTCGAATCTCAACGAATACTCGTACTCATACTCATATTCGACTCGACTCGAAAAAATTAAGTTCGAATTCGATAAAAGATTTCTAATTTGGTGTTAGATTCGACTCGGATAATTACTCGGACCTACGTACTTGACTCGTAAGTACTAAACTCATACAAAGTAAGTTGCTCATTGTGGGCCCAAGTGCAAATTAGGGTTCACATGACCTAATTGAATTAAATGCGCAATTAGGGTTCCGCGACCTCATTAAATGTGCAAATTAGGATTTTTTTAAAAGATTTCTCAATTCGTCCAAGGAAGAGCTATGTTAGGTTTTGCCTCCCTAGGGTTTAACCCTAAGGGTTTTGGCTCCCTAGGGATTCCCTATACTAGAACCATTGTCTTCAAGATCTGTAGGTGGAGCCCAACAAAAACGTTTAAATAGCTTGCATTATTCTTGCATGATCGTCTCTTTGGAAATGCGACTCTCGCGAAGGGGGCGAATGTGGGCCCAAGTACAAATTAGGGTTCACATGACCTAATTGAATTAAATGCACAATTAGGGTTCTGCGGCCTAATTAAATGTGCAAATTAGGGTTCGCATAACTTAATGAAATTAAGACGGAAAAGCCAAAAATAAATAGGCGAGACCCGAGAGAAACCTCCACGTGTCCCGAGGCAGAAGGCTCGTGGAGGCAGCTCATTTTGGAAATTGATTGAGGGATTGGATTGGTGGCTAGAAAGATAGGACAATATGGGCATTATTCTAATGACTAAAGGGTATTTCTGGAATTTTCTTTAAAATATGTGCCTAACATGTGACTACTTAATTCTAGGAAACACTATAAATACCTCTTCCATTCTAGGAAAGGGAAGGGGGACTCTTTTTGGTGACTTAAAGGCTTGAATTTTCCACCTAAAACTACTAAAGGGTTTGGACCTCTCTTCAGACTCAGGACTTGGACTCTTGGAAGATCAAAAGGACTCTTTTGGTGACTTAAAAGCTGAGATATTCCACCTAAAAGCACTAAAAAGAGTTTGGACATTCTCTCAACTTGAAGGACTCAAAAAGGCTCTTGGAATCCCTGCTATCCTAACACGGTTCTCGAATTCTAGGAGTTCTGCCACGCGTCGCTGGAGTAATCGACCACCTGTCGTTCTCCCCTCTTCAATCAACTAATCAATTCTGTGCTCTTTGTGGATTTCTCTTCTCCTCAGCCAACACGAAACCCTAACTGGCAAAGCACGATTTCCTTACCCAAACTAATGAGTTTTCAAAACTAGTTTCGAATATTAACTGTTTCACTTAAAACTGAACCACTACATATTAAATTGATTACTAAACTAATGTTTATACATGAAAAAATTTCACTGTTATTTATATAAAGAAATTACAAAGAATGTAATACAAATTGACGATCACAACTTGTGACGCCCTTGAAATAGGTCCACACAATCCATTTTGAGTCGCCAATATACATGGTACAGAATTTAAATACAAACTTCTATATTTATAAATATTAAATTGTCGTGCAAAATACGACAACACATAAGCTGTGAGTTTGAATACAAATATTGCAACGTAAATAATACGACAATATCCAAACTCAAATTAAGTCTTCATTACAGTTAATATTATACTATTTAACAAAATAGTGAATAAAAAGGTTGAGCTCAACCTTTTTAATATTATAATATTAACAAAATAGTATAATATTAACAAAATAGTTAATATTATACTATCTCGAACCATTATTTCACTCCCCGACTAGTCTCAACTACACTTTCATCTCAAGAACAATGGAACAAAAAGAAAAAGGTTGAGCTCAATTAGCCCAGTAAAGAATATTGATAGACACGTAATTCATATATTTTATTATCCCTAATTTTGTCCTTTTAATTATATTAGTTTATTAAATTAATATGTTTTATTTTATTTTGTAGGATTTAATAGTTGTTGCAATAAAGTCAAAATATTGGTGATCAAGCTATATTTAATGCTCTTATTCATATAAGGATTGTCCAAGAAGAATCTGACAAGGAGAAGGAAAGAGGTGGAACAATCTTAGTGCAATTCAAATCCAACAAGAGAAAGAAAAGTCTATCTAGAAGATCTTTTTGAAGTTGATTGCTACTAGGAAGTTGAATTCTACATGGAAAGGGAATGATCAAAGTGTCCAAGTTCAATGAATCTAAATTAGGGTTCAAAGTTATTTTCCCTATAAATAGGCCTCTTGTTTGAGAGAAAAAGGCACCACTTGTTATTTTCTTTTTCTCAGTTTTTCACTAGTGTAGGAGGGAGTAAGATATTTAGAGTTTGTCGTTTCTTTTATTCCAATCACGTGTGGAACATACTGTCAGGGAGTATTTGTAACTTTCTTTTATTTATATAATAGAATTTCTCTTTTTAATTATTGTTCTTATTTCATGCGAATAGTAGTACTAATATTATTTGTTTTTGTTTTTAATTCCATGGCTAGCTAAATTTCTAATACCTAGGATTATGATGAAACTAAATATTTCATAACTATATTTTCTTTCCGTTCCTAAATTAATGCCTAATTATTTTCACCTTCATATTTTCCTCCGCATAAATTGCATATGATTTTTATATTGATTGCGAGGTTTTGATAAGTTATAGTTAATCTGTGAATTTTTCATAACTTATGCTTGCCCATATTAATTATATGAATCATTATTTTTAAAGGGAAGGGGGAATAATTTGGGAATTGATTTAGGAAATAAGAAATTATTTATTATGTTAATATTTGGTGGATTCTAATTCCTAGGTATCTTTTCTCATTAATAGTTTTCATTATTAATTAATAGTTTGCATAATTTAGTTAAAAAATCTTCTCCACCATTTTTATTTCTAATTTGCCTAAAATATTAATTAAGGATATATTAAAGAATTAATCTAGTCTCTGTGGGTTCGACCTGTACTTGCCAGTTCTTCAATTTGACACTGTGCACTTGCAGTTACATATTTTTATCACATCAAGTTTTTGGCGCCGTTGCCGGGGACTAGAATTAATTTTTATTTATTCATTAATTTTTATTTATTCGAATTAGTTTTAACTCATTTTTTTTTTCAGGATTATTGAAGCGGATCGAAGAAACGAAAAGATAAAGATTTTGTTGCTGTGCTTTCTTCGGTATTTCGTATCTCCATATTTTTTTTTTTAAAATAAAAAAAAATAGTAGTTTAGTTTTTTTTTTTTTTTTATATATATATTTTTTTCGCATTCATGCATTCACTCACGTAGAGCACATCCTGTTAGGTTTTATTTTTATTTTTTTAATTTTTGTCAAATATAAACTGTGGTGATTGCTGGAGGATTGAGGTACGTCAAAATTTCTCCTTCTTTCGTAATTCACATAGTTTTAGGACATTTTATTTGTTTATAGTTTTTTTATTATTATTTGTGCAAATTCATCTTTAATCTAACATTAAGGGCACAACCTGTAACAAGATAAGGTGGGGATTTCATCACCCTTCCTTGGCCCACAAACAACCCAATTTACATTGTGCATGACCATGACCTAATAAAATCAAGTAGACGTTGACCCCTAGGACTCTCGAGCTCAATTAGGACAAGAAACTCCAAGAGGAGTCTGAATTTTAAATTAATCAAACTACTGGTGTCTAGGCAAGTGGTTCAAAAGGTATACGCCTAAAGATTGTGTGGTTATTCAATTAGTCACCGTTTCTACGGAGAGACTCCCACCTTTCTTACACTTACCTGGCTAGTGGTGTGATTAACTTCGAATTTGGTGGACCTTGCGGTGTAACTTGGAACAGTTAGGAGCTGTCTAGACTTTATTTAGGTTGACCTTAGAAGTAATTTTTTTTTTTTTGTTTATCTGCTTATTTGTTGAGTAGTGTATGCAAAAAGTGTGGATTAGGGACGAAACATCACGATTAGTGAGAAAACTTAATTTTTCGGATTTCACTTTAAAAGATCTCACTTTAACAAAAATGAAGGGTGCCCAAACTGTTTCTTTAAGGGATCGATGTTATCCTTCCCGCTCTGCCCAACCTTCATGTATTAGTCTACCACCGGTAACTGGTAATAATTTTGAACTTAAGCCACATTTTATAAATATGTTACCTAAGTTTACGGGGATAGAAGATGCATATTTATTTATTCAGGAATTTGAGGAAGTTTGTGCCTTAATGAAAATTCAACAACTGTCTGATGACTCAATTAGGCTAAGATTTATAACATTTGCTTTAAAAGATAATGCAAAAAAATGGTTATATAGCCTACCAAATAATTCCATATCAACCTGGGAGGGATTTGTTGTTACATTTCTAAAAAAATATTTTCCAAATCATAAAACTGCTAAAATTCGGACTGCAATTCATCAATTTTGCCAACTTGAAAAAGAGTCCTTTTGGAAATATTTTGATAGATTTAAAAATTTGTTATCCCAGTGCCCACACCACGGAATTGAGAAATGGAGATTGTGTCAAATAGCTTACGAAGGTTTAGACTATCCCACTAAAACAATGTTAGAGTCAATGTGTCAAGGGGATTTTTTGAATAATGATGAGGAAAAAGCTTGGGAGTTTTTAGAAGACTTAGCAGAAAAAACCATGCAATGGGAAACCACCCGAGAGACAGATAAACCTAGTTCATCTAGGGGTGTTCATACAATTGACAATTCAATTGCTACAGAAGTTAAGTTGGCTGGTGTACTTAAAAGACTTGAAGATTTAGAAACTAGGGGACAATCACACGTGAACCAAGTCTCAACACCAACACCTTTGTGTCTAAAGTGTAATTCACCAAGCCATGTGATTGAGGAATGTCCTAGAGTCGTGCCCCAATTTGAAGAATATGAACAAGTCAATGCAATGTTTCAACGACCTAGGAATGACCCATTTGCACCCACTTATAATCCTGGTTGGAGGAATCATCCTAATTTTGCATGGAACCAAGGACCCTACCCAAATAATTCTTCAAATCAGGTCAATCAGTCTGTAAATCAATCTTTTCAACCTTACCAAAAGTCAAATCCTGGTCCGTACCAAAATTCAAATCCATCACCTCAATATCCACCAGGTTTTTCTAATGAAAGTGAGAGGAGATTTAGCACCTTAGAGAAGAGTATGGAAACTTTAATAAAATCCGTTTCTCGCTTAGAGATCCAAATGAGTCAATTGGCCACTACAGTTAGTGAAAGAGAGAAGGGTAAACTTCCTAGTCAACCCGAGACCAACCCAAAATTTCCAGTCCCTACTCAAAAACCATATCATGTTAATTCCCTTGAAAACAACCAAGTCAATCATGTGAATTCTGTAATCTCTTTAGGGTCTGGAAATTATTTTAACAATCATGCTAGAATTGATAATGAAGAAGAGAAAAAATTAAATGTTGAATCTAACGATCCATCTTCAAAGTCAACCCAGCCTGAAAGTCCCACAAACTCTGAGTCAGTAGGCCCATCCTCTAATCATGTTTCAAAACATGATTCAACCACACCTTATGAGTCAACTGAAAAAGTCTTCAAACCAAAAGCCCCATTCCCTCAAAGACTTATTTCAAACAAGCAGTCAGCCCAATTGGACAAAATTCTAGAAGTATTCAAACAAGTGAAAATTAACATTCCCCTTCTAGATGCCATTCAACAAGTTCCCTCATATGCTAAATGTCTAAAAGATTTGTGCACACATAAAAGAACCACTCATGTTCCTAAGAAAGCTTTTCTAACAGCCCATGTGAGTTCTATCTTGTCATGTCAAGTCCCTGTGAAATATAAGGACCCCGGTTGTCCTACTATTTCATGCATCATAGGTGACACATTAATTGAAAAGGCTTTGCTTGATTTAGGAGCTAGTGTGAACCTGTTACCATTTTCTGTGTATGAAACCTTAGGCTTAGGAGAGTTGAAAAAGACAAGTGTCACACTTCAATTAGCTGACCGTTCCATTAAAGTGCCAAAAGGAATAGTTGAAGATGTACTTATTAAGGTTGGTGATTTTGTCTTCCCTGTTGACTTTGTTGTCCTTGAAACCCAGCCTGTTGTCAATCCCAAGGGTCAAATTCCTCTAATTTTAGGTGGACCATTTCTAGCAACTTCTAATGCGTTAATCAACTGTAGAAATGGACTAATGAAATTGACATTTGGGAACATGACAATTGATTTAAATGTATTTAATGTGGGAAAGCAACCTTGTGATTTTTCTGACCTACCCGTTGAGGTGAACATGATTCAGGACATGTCCGACAATGAACTTACAGTTGAAGACGAAATTTTTAATTTTTGTCTAAATCATTTTGGTCAAAATTGGGATGAAACAAAATATGTAAATGAGGTTAATGAAATGCTAGAGTCATCAACATCAATGTCTTACTCTAAATGGGAACCCGAGACTGAGCCATTCTTGCAATCTTCAGAACCTCTTGAAAAGAGTCCTCCAGAGTTAGAACTCAAACCTCTGCCTGATAATCTTAAATATGCCTTTTTAGGCCCCTCCAAAACTCTTCCTGTAATCATTGCTTCCGATTTAACAAACACACGGGAGGAAGAGTTATTGACCATCTTGAGAAAAAATAAGGAAGCCATAGGATGGAGTATAACTGATATTAAGGGGATCAGTCCAACCATTGTCCAACATAGGATCCACTTAATAGATGATGCTAAACCTGTGAGAGACCCACAAAGGCGGTTAAACCCAGTTCTAAAAGAGGTTGTTAAGAAAGAAATTCTTAAATGTCTAGATAACGGGATCATTTATCCCATTTCTGATAGCTCGTGGGTAAGTCCTGTTCAGGTGGTACCTAAAAAGTCTGGCTTAACGGTGGTTCAAAATGAAGCTAATGAGTTAGTTCCCACTCGTGTCCAATCTGGTTGGAGGGTTTGCATAGACTATAGGAAACTCAATGCTGCCACAAGAAAGGATCATTTTCCTTTACCCTTCATAGACCAAATTCTAGAAAGATTAGCTGGTCATGCTTATTATTGTTTCCTTGATGGTTACTCGGGCTACTTTCAAATTCCCATAGCCCCAGAAGACCAAGAAAAGACCACATTCACTTGTCCGTATGGAACCTTTGCATATCGTCGTCTACCCTTTGGGCTATGTAGTGCCCCTGCCACCTTTCAAAGATGCATGATGAGCATTTTTTCTGATATGGTAGAGAAATTCCTAGAAATTTTCATAGATGATTTTTCCATATTTGGGTCGACATTTCATGAGTGCCTTCACCACCTTGACTTAGTTCTAAGGAGATGTAAGGAGACAAACTTAATCCTAAATTGGGAAAAATGTCATTTCATGGTAAAAAAAGGAATTGTTCTTGGTCACATCATATCTAAAAAGGGAATTGAAGTAGATAAAGCCAAAATTGACCTCATTTCCAATCTTCCACCACCTAGGACAGTCAAAGAAATTCGTTCTTTCCTAGGGCATGCAGGCTTTTATAGGCGATTCATCAAAGATTTTAGTAAGAAAGCACGACCCTTGACCAATCTTCTAGGTAAAGATGCAAAATTTGAATTTAATAAAAAATGTCTTCAATCCTTTGAACAACTCAAAAAGGAGTTAACTTCAGCTCCTATCATCAAATCACCTGATTGGAGACAACCATTTGAGTTAATGTGCGATGCATCTGACTATGCAGTTGGTGCTGTTCTAGGGCAAAGAATCAACAAGATTCCTTATGTCATATACTATGCTAGTAGGACTTTGAATGATGCTCAATTGAACTATTCAACTACTGAAAAAGAACTTCTAGCTGTAGTTTTTGCCCTAGAAAAGTTTCGATCTTATCTTATTGGGTCTAAAATAATTGTTTACACTGACCATGCTGCTCTCAAACATCTTCTTTCCAAAAAAGATTCAAAAGCCCGTTTAATTCGTTGGGTATTATTGCTCCAAGAATTTGACCTAGAGATACGAGATAAAAAAGGGTCTGAAAACGTGGTAGCTGATCATTTGTCACGTTTAGTAGTGGAGTCTAACTCTGACCTGCCCTTAAATGAATCGTTCCCAGATGAGCAACTTTTCTCTATATCTGCTACACCTTGGTTTGCTGATATTGTGAATTACCTAGTGACTAGTGAGATTCCTTCCCATTGGTCCAAACAAGACCGATCCAAGTTTCTTTCACAAGTTAAACACTTTTATTGGGATGACCCCTATTTGTTCAAATATTGCCCTGATCAAATCATTAGGAGGTGTGTCCCCGACCACGAGTTTAGAAGTGTTCTGTCATTTTGTCATGACCAAGCTTGTGGAGGACATTTTGGAGGCAAAAAGACGGCCGCCAAAGTTCTCCAGTGTGGTTTCTATTGGCCTAGTCTATTCAAGGATGCCACATCCTTTTGTGCCAATTGTAATAGGTGTCAACAATTAGGGAGGATCACTAGGAGGAATATGATGCCAATGCACCCCATTTTGGTCATTGAATTGTTTGATGTATGGGGAATCGATTTCATGGGTCCATTTCCAAATTCTTTTGGAAATTTGTACATTTTACTCGCAGTGGATTACGTGTCTAAGTGGGTAGAAGCTATACCAACCAAGACCAATGACAACAAAGTTGTTGTCAAATTTTTGAAAGAGAACATTTTCTCTCGCTTTGGTACCCCTAGGGCCATAATCAGTGATCAAGGAAAACATTTTCGCAATCAGCCTTTTGCATCCTTGCTAAAAAAGTACTCCATCACCCACAAGCTTGCAACATCATATCATCCCCAAACAAGTGGTCAGGTAGAAGTCTCAAATAGGCAAATAAAACAAATCTTGGAAAAAACGGTGAGTTCTAATAGAAAAGACTGGTCTCTAAAATTGTCAGATGCTTTGTGGGCTTACCGTACTGCCTTTAAGACTAATTTAGGAATGTCACCGTATAGACTTGTGTTTGGCAAAGCTTGTCACTTACCTGTTGAACTTGAACATCGTGCTTTATGGGCCATAAAACAGTTGAATTTTGATATGTCCACTGGTGGGAGTCATAGACAATTACAATTAGCTGAGTTAGATGAGATTAGGAACGATGCTTATGAAAATGCTAGAATTTACAAAGAAAGAACAAAAGTGTTTCATGATAAATCAATTTTGAGAAAATCATTTTCCCCTGGTCAAAAAGTTCTCTTGTATAATTCTAGGCTACATTTATTTCCTGGAAAATTGCGTTCTAGATGGGATGGACCTTTTGTAGTGAAGGTAGTTTACTCTCATGGGGCAGTAGATATTGAAAATCCAAAGAGTGGAGAAATTTTCAAAGTAAATGGTCAACGACTCAAACTTTTTTTAGAAATGCCGACCGAACCGGATGAGGTGGTATACCTTGTTGACCCACCTGATTCAGCATGACTGATACTGCACTTGTTTTTGTAAGTTTGTACGTATATTCTTCTTTTGTACAATATTGTCATCCAGTTTCTGCCTCATCGTCCAAGGTATAATTCTTTCATATCTTTGTTCTCTTTTCTTCATTTGCATACATTGAGGACAATGCATAATTTAGGTATGGGGGAGTTTGTTTGTATTAGATTTTGTTTTTTTTTTTTTAAAAAAAAATAATAAATAAAAATTGTTTGACTTTTTATGAATTGAATTAATTCTAATAAGTGTTGGTGGAGCAAAACGCATGAGTGAGATTGAAAGATTTAGAACTCTTGAATTGTTGATAAGATACAAAATCTTAGTTCAAAACACCATCTGGATTTAAAATTGATTTCGCAAGCATTTTTGCACTTCACGTTTGCACTAATTCTTAGTTGTGGGGTATAAACCATGATTCGAGTAATTTCAAAAGAAAAATAAGAAGAAAAGAAAAGAAGAAAGAATGGAAAAAAGTTGAAAAAAGTTGAAAAAAATAAAATAGAAAGAAATAAATAACTGTTTCAATGTCCATTAAACGAAATAACTGGGTATCCAAGCCTTGGGAAGCATCGATATTCACGCTGAAAAGTATGATGGATAAAAGCAGCTTGACTAGTCTAATTTTGTGGCCTTTGTTACTCGAGTTAGTAAATCCTTAGGGGTGTCTCTACACCTAGTGCCCTAAAGCCATCTGGTTTGGGAGTCATTGGTCAAACGCTCGCTCTACATGGGTAACTCTGAAAAGCCTAAGAAAATGAGACATTGCACAAGTCAAGAATAAAAAAAAATGGAGAAAAAGAAGGGAAAAAAAATGAAAAAGGAAAAAAGAGTTTGCTTGATTTTCATGATAAAAATCCCTACTAAGAGTTACATCACATACACATGCATGCATTACATGAAATTGATTTAATGAAGGATGGTGTCTAAAATGAAGATCGAGTATTTTTGATAAGGTGAAAGTGTGATTTTGAATTTAATCTTGCTTATGTATAATGCCCATAAATATTTAGAAGTTTTCTTTCAATTTCATAATTTGTTGAACCTAAAAATATTTTTAAATTTTGTGGGTATATTCACTGCAAACCCTCACGAGACACAACTCGTCCACTTGGGGTAACCTTGGGGTTTAAAGGCTTGTTGCACATGCTAAGTGCAATCGTGTTTCCTACGAAAATGGGGTATTGTAATTTTTGTTTTATTTTTATTTTTTTTATTATTTTACTCGAGGACGAGCAAAAGCTAGGTATGGGGGTATTTGATAGACACGTAATTCATATATTTTATTATCCCTAATTTTGTCCTTTTAATTATATTAGTTTATTAAATTAATATGTTTTATTTTATTTTGTAGGATTTAATAGTTGTTGCAATAAAGTCAAAATCTTGGTGATCAAGCTATATTTAATGCTCTTATTCATATAAGGATTGTCCAAGAAGAATCTGACAAGGAGAAGGAAAGAGGTGGAACAATCTTAGTGCAATTCAAATCCAACAAGAGAAAGAAAAGTCTATCTAGAAGATCTTTTTGAAGTTGATTGCTACTAGGAAGTTGAATTCTACATGGAAAGGGAATGATCAAAGTGTCCAAGTTCAATGAATCTAAATTAGGGTTCAAAGTTATTTTCCCTATAAATAGGCCTCTTGTTTGAGAGAAAAAGGCACCACTTGTTATTTTCTTTTTCTCAGTTTTTCACTAGTGTAGGAGGGAGTAAGATATTTAGAGTTTGTCGTTTCTTTTATTCCAATCACGTGTGGAACATACTGTCAGGGAGTATTTGTAACTTTCTTTTATTTATATAATAGAATTTCTCTTTTTAATTATTGTTCTTATTTCATGCGAATAGTAGTACTAATATTATTTGTTTTTGTTTTTAATTCCATGGCTAGCTAAATTTCTAATACCTAGGATTATGATGAAACTAAATATTTCATAACTATATTTTCTTTCCGTTCCTAAATTAATGCCTAATTATTTTCACCTTCATATTTTCCTCCGCATAAATTGCATATGATTTTTATATTGATTGCGAGGTTTTGATAAGTTATAGTTAATCTGTGAATTTTTCATAACTTATGCTTGCCCATATTAATTATATGAATCATTATTTTTAAAGGGAAGGGGGAATAATTTGGGAATTGATTTAGGAAATAAGAAATTATTTATTATGTTAATATTTGGTGGATTCTAATTCCTAGGTATCTTTTCTCATTAATAGTTTTCATTATTAATTAATAGTTTGCATAATTTAGTTAAAAAATCTTCTCCACCATTTTTATTTCTAATTTGCCTAAAATATTAATTAAGGATATATTAAAGAATTAATCTAGTCTCTGTGGGTTCGACCTGTACTTGCCAGTTCTTCAATTTGACACTGTGCACTTGCAGTTACATATTTTTATCACATCAAATATTATAACTAAGATAATGAAGAATAAATTAATATATTATTAAACGGTCATGCAAAATACGACAACACATAAGTTGTGAGTTTGAATACAAATATTGCAGTGTAAATAATTTTACAATATCCAAACTCAAATTAAGTCTTCATTACAGTTAATATTACACTATTTAACAAAATAGTGAAGACTTTTATAGTAACTATCTCGAACCATTATTTCACTCCTCGACTATTCTCAACTACACTTTTATCTCAAGAATTATGGAACAAAAAGAAAAAGTGTGAGACCCCAGATTTTATAAATAAAGATTTAAATTTCTCGAAATATTTTTTTTATTATGGTGTGGATTTGAGATAGTGTTATAATTGTGGGTAGTATTTGAAAATTTTGCAAAGTATGTAAGTTGTTATAAAATATTCGATTGGTCGGGGAATATTCTTTTTGTCGGGAAATATTCGTACGACGACACAATCATTGGTGGACCCCACAACGGAAGTACTATCGTAGTTAGAAAACGACAAAGATATTTCATGAAAATAACGGCGGAGGTTTTATCGTTAATACTGTTGAACTACCCGGTAGTAAAAGTACAGTAATACGTGTGGTTGCATAATAGCACACGATATTGATTATTGATATTTACGTTATAATCACTCAGTTATACTGCATTATTGCTACAGTAATTGCTGCATCATATCTATCATATTATTGATTCAATTATTATCACAGTATCATGTGCATAATATGTTATTTTATTAAATCAATAATTGAGACGATAATGTTATTCATATTATTAAATTGCAATATTTACAATGTCCAGAAGTTCTGTCAAGGAGAGGTTTGGTCACCTAATTGCGCGCCAATAGAGAGAAATCCTTATTGGAAAGCCCCCTCTTTCCTGGGAACAACCTGGTTGTTAAATATTATGAGTTATGATATTAATGATGGATAAGTTCATGTTAATTAAAGATGAATTTGATAGTTCTATTGTGTTAAAATTATTTGTGTTAGTGAGAATCGATATTTATTTTGATAATAATTGATGTCTAGAGGTTATATTGTTCAATCGGGTATTCGGGGCACTTTTCGTGTCAGAGTACTGTTCACGAGTTATTATTCACTAGTTATTATTCACGAGTTACAATTCATGAGTTACTATTCACGAGTTACTATTCATGAGTTACTATTCACGAGTTACTATTCATGAGTTACTATTCACGAGTTACTATTCACCCGATTACTATTCACTCTAGTATTATTCACTCGGGTATTTGGGTACAATATTATTCCATGAGAAGATGTGCTAATTTTTCAGACCGCTGGTTGAAATTATAATAGTAAATCAATATGGATCATTGATTTAAAGTCTTAATAGTAACTTGTCCCTTCAATATTACCAAGAGTTAATTGCCCCTTCGTAAATAGTAGTTGTCTCTTCAATATTACCAAGAGTTATTTGCCTCTTCAATGTTCTAAGAGTTAATTACCCCTTCGCAAATAGTAGTTGTCTCTTCAATATTACCAAGAGTCATTTTAACCCTTCATTAAGACCAAGAGTCACTCTCAGTTTTTCTATAAATAGAAGCTCATTCCTTCATTATTTCTTACGAATTCACTGAAACTCTAGAGAGAGAAATTATAGAGAGAATCTATAGAGAGAAAATCTATAGAGATAAAGAAGAAGAGTATTTCGCTATTTCACTACTTCTATATCTAGTTTCTTTATAAGGTAAGGGATATTATTTGTTGTACCCGTAAGGGGTGTTTTTCTTTCTTATTCATGAAGAGAACTTCTGTTATTCCATTCTTTATTATTTTGTTGGAATAACCTATATACGCGGCATACCCTATACTTGGTGAAATCCCTATGTTATTTTATTCTTTATTATTCTGTTGGAATAACCTGTATACGCGGCATACCCTATACATAATCTGTATCCGCGGCATACCCCATACTTGGTGAAATCCCACTGTTATTCCATTCTATATTATTATTTTGGAATAACCTGTTTATGCGAAGTACCGCATACGTGGTGAAATTCTTCTATTATTCCGTTCTTTATTATTCTGTCGGAATATCCTGTCAGTGCGAATTTCGCCTGACCTAGTTCCATTATTTATTATTCTGTCGAAATATCCTGTCTGTGCGTTTTACGCCGGACCTGGTTCCATTATTTATTATTCTGTCGGAATATCCTGTCTGTGCGTTTACGCCGGACCTGGTTCCATATTTATTATTTTGTTGGAATAACATGTCTGTGCTATCTATCACATGCCTGGTGATTTCTTTTGTTATTCCATTATTTATTATACTCAGTTGGTTAAAGTTTTAACTTCTATACTCCATGAAATTAGTAGAATATCCTTGATATTTGCGCTTCATCCAATATCTTTTCATGAAAATATTCTTCTGAGCATTCTTGAATTTTAATCTACAAAGAAGTATCATGTTGACAATTTGGACGTTATTAGTTACTGGATAAATTAATTCGTGAACTTGTTTTATTGAATTCTTATATCATTGTCATCATCCTCGTGTTTATATTTTTTTGGAAGTCATTTGTGGCCTGTAGGGCATAGATGGACTTGGTATGATTATTACCAGGGATTATTCGGTATAATCATGACCGTAATGTTATAAATGATATGGTAAAAGTCCTCAGTGGACTATAATGCATTGATGGACAGTTTTTTGTATGATTATGACCAGGGATTAATCGGTATAATCATGACCATTGATGAATACATAAATGTCCTTGGCCCGTAGTGTTTGGATAATTTGTGGTTGTGATACTAAAGAATATCCTTGGCCGTAGTGCAGGGGTGATTCGATGATGTGGATTATTTATTAAGCTGAGTCTCAACGATAAAAATTGATGGAAACCTTTTAAATCATAAAAGATAGTAGATTTTATTCTCTACTTGACTCTTCTAATGGATTGTCTGTTCCGCTGCAGTTAAACTAGATGTCTATTATATTTTATCAGTTTAACATTGTTGAAAACTAATGATAATTTATTCTGCATTAACTTAGTCATAATATTTCTTACTAGTCTAGTTGAGCTCACCCTTTCTTTCACTGTTCTCTTCGGGAAATGAGAATATAGCTGGGACGAGTCGGGGAACGGAGTGATCGACCAGATGATAGTATTAGTAGTCCTCACTATTCTGTTAAATAGTGTGATAATAAATGTAATGAGGACTGAATTTGAGTTTGTATACTGTCTATGAGGACTCCATTGAGAGTGGATATTGTCTAGAAGGAAATATTCTTGTTTAAACTCTCAGTTTATGTTTTGTCGTATTTTACACGACAGTTGTATAATTAAGTTGTATTTGATTTATGTACCATATATTTGGTGACTCAAGATGGGTGATGTATACCTATTTTTGGGGGCGTCACAAAAAGTGTGAGCTCAATTAGCTCAGTAAAGAATATTATAACTGAGATAATGAAGAATAAATTATCTTTAGCCTTCAACAATGATAAATTAGATAAAATATAATGGACAATAAGTTATAAATCAATCACTACAGCGAAAATAACAATCCATTAGAAGTGTCAAGTAGAGTATGATGTCTACTATCTTCTATGATTTAAAAGTTCATCATCAATATTTTTTTCATGTAACACCAATCAATAATTGTTTCAAACCAACGAATTATTAATGCACTACAGACCAAAGATATTTATTTGCATCACCAGTGGTCATGATCATGTCAAACACCTGTCCATCTATGCACTACAAGCCAAAGAAGACTTTCACCATAAATCTTTATTTGTAACATTAAAGGTCATGATTATATCAATACACGATTCTTGGTCATAATCATATCAATCAACAGTTCATCTTTGCACTACGGGTCAAATATGATTTTTACCACAATATAATTAAGCATGAGGATGATGACAATGATATAAAGAATGAATAAAATGAGATCAATGATAAATATTAGAGATTTATAATTTAATTTATCCAGAGTTCAAGAATGTCCAAATTATCAAAATTATCACCAATTGTGAAGTAAAATTCAAGAATGATATTTAAGATTTAAATTTTAAAGATAATTTGGACCAAGAAAGAAAACTAAACTCTGTCGTGAATAGTACTCTGAAATAAATAGTACCCTGGATGAATAGTGTAAGACTCCAACTTTTTATGAATAAGATTTAATTTTCTCTATATATAATTTTAAATAGTAATGTGTTGATTTGATAAATGTGATAGTTATAAGTGATATGTGCAAATTTTATAAAATAAGCATGTTATCATAAAATATTCTTTTTGTCGGAGAATATTCTTTTTATCGGAGAATATTTGTATAACGGTGCAATTATCGGTGTACCACATAACGGAATAACAGTCAAAAATAGAAAGCGACATAAATAACCTTTTATAAAAATAACGACAAGACTTTTACCGTTAAACTGTTGAAATACCCGATGATAAAAGTACAGTAATACATGTTGGACCACAATGGTACACGGTATTGCACAGTAGCACACGATATTGCACAATATCTCTAATTATTAATTCTTATATAAAAGATCACTCAGTATTTCATTCAATAATTGCTAAAGTAGTTGTTGCAAAGTATCTCATATCATTGATTTAATAATTATTACAGTAGCATCTGCACAATATTTTATATTATCAAATCAATAATTGTCACAACACAGTAAATCATATTATTGAAATGATATTATTAGATAGCATTATAATTATCTCATCTGATAAAATATTAATTCAAATATATTATTATAATATAATATAATTTTATAATTTATAATTGTTTAAATAATAATATTATTATAATATATATAAGCATGTGATAAAAGGAACAGAGGTGAGCAAATTGTATTTGAATGCTTTGTTTTCAAAAGCAGTATAGCCCTTGTCCTTTATTTTTTTCAAGTTGGTTGGTTGAGAATTCCTCATGTAATTCATGATCTTCCAAAATGTGGGCCCTCAACCAAGGCTGTTATTTTTGTCGCTTTTTATATCTGACAGTTATTCTATTGTAGGGTCCACCAATGATTGTGTCATCGTACGAATATTCTCGACCAAACGAATATTCTCCGACAGGACGAATATTTTATGACTAATTGCTTACTTTGTAAAATTTACACATATCACTCATAACTATAACATTAATTAAATTATCACCTTATTATTTAAAAAAAATTAAATATTTATTCATAAAAAATTAGGGTCTTACATAAATCATTAATTTATTTAAGTACAAGTTTACATAATTGTACACTACACTTTATACATTCTAAAGTTTAGTACAAATATTACATATTTAGCTTTCAATATGATTCATCGAGCACGTATCGAGTATAGTTCATAAAAAAGTATAGTACTCGAATCCTAATTTGAACAAACACTAATATATTCAAATTTAACTCGATATCATTAAATAAAAAATAAATATAAATCGAATTTGACTCGTATCAATTTTTAATTTGGGTTTTTGATCATATTTTCAAACAACGACCAACTCGACTTGTAAAAGCCCACGTGACCATCTCGACTTTATGTTTAGATGTCAATATGTAACGACTTCATTTACAGGGGCTGGTGACCACCAAGTCGTTTGTGAGTGACTTCATTTTCACTTTTATGTGAAAAACTCGTATAAAAATATTATTTTAACATAAAAAATATTAATTTTTTACCATTAATCCTACTAATTGACCTACTGATGAGGTTCTAAAATCTACTAAATTACAGTCGCGTATTAATTATTTTCCCTCCGTATGTACGTAAGAGTTCATACTGCTTTTTGGATTGTCTATGTTATAAAAAAATTTAGAAATTTATATAAATATACTTTGTTATATAATTGAATATTTTGACTTTCTATTCAGACTCATAATCCTTTTCTAGTATAAACCCATGTTTTCCATTATTCTAGTATTAAATACTGACGTTAAGATTAGTAATTATTTTTGAAAATATCAGTTTAAATGTGTTCAAAATACATTTAAAATGTGTTAAAAAATAATAGTCAAACAAACCCAATGGCCATTTTAAAATGTGGGGTGACATGTTTATCTTAATACTTGTGGTTATCAAACCCAACCATTGTTGCGAAGTCAATAGGTCGACACTCTCTTTACGTATCGCATTGTATTAATTAATTGATCAATTTATTATTAAATTAATTTTATGATAATCGGATCATTGCTGACTGTATGATCAAATTAGTAGCGTTACTAAAAATATTTGCATGCATGATATGAGTAGATATAAACCAATGTAATGCTAGAATTGGCACTACACGAGTCTCATGAGAAGTTATTGAAAAACATGCACATGCGGATCGGACCCAATAATAAGATCATACAATTCTCATCCCAGATAACGATAACCTGTACCCACACCACACCTTTGTTCCTTATATTCCAAACATTCAAAACATCAATACTCCACTCCCGAGATAGACAAGCACAATTTCAATAGGAATCAAATACTGAAACCTGATTATATTGATGACTAGACCCAGCAGTCATCTGACTCTTGCTGATGTAAATACATCTCCTATATAGATACATTAAGCCTTTAATTTCAACCTCCTTTAGAACGAAAAGAGGGTTAAATTGTAAAATTTAAAATACTTAAAAGGGAAATCCATATAATCTATATAACAAAAATCAAAACAATAATACTACTATGAAAACATTGTCCATTAACTTAGTGACAGAGTCAACAATGAGAATTATATCAAGCATAGAACCAAAGCTCTTTATGTCAAATTTGTCAATTCATCATCAAATCATAAAACAGTGAGACACATAAAATAATTTTAGTTTGTAATAAAGGAATGATGATTTAAAACTAAAACATACGCTATATAAAACAACGGAGACCATATATTCGATAATAATCAAGAAGGTTTATCTAGTTTCCCAAAAATTAAAAGTATATACTGGAAATAGAATAAAATTTTATCTTATATACTGCAGGGAGAACTTATAGAATATAATCATAACTGTACCTAATTAAAAAAATAATTTATTAGACTGTTACTACTATAGTATAGACCTTAACCAGTGCATCAAGTGCTCGAACCAACGAATTTGGCCCCTCGGCTATAAGCCCCTCTAGTAACGCATCAAACAAATCTGAATTTTTAAAACCCAAATACTTAATTTTTGACTCTATAACCTCTAACCATCTTATTTCAATTGGTGAAAAAATGACAATGCAAGACTGGGGTTTTCTCTGAGCGTGTTCAAGTGAAAAATAACTTTAGAATTTACTAGAGATAATACATACATACACACATGGTACGATTTCAGTTTTATGCGTGCGATTTTGGCTAGTACTAACCAAACTGAAACTGTAAATTTGGTTATTTTACCCACCTAAAATCGTCACATACGCCGGAATCGTTAATGTGGTTCGTGCAATTTTTGGTGCGGTTTCGGTTCCAATTTGGTTACTTGATCAACCCTACCCACAATGGCTAGAGGCAAAAATCTGTGAACCGTGTGTGATCGGTTCTGACGGGGACGTCAAAAATTTAAGTAGAGCACGTCGAAAGATGGGGAAAAATTTTGTGTGTATATAAGGAAATAAGTTACCATTTGGGTGAGTCTGTGGTGGCCTAAGATGACTCAAGAAGATACTATATTGAGCCAATGGTTTAAAGGTCTTATTTGGATGTATTTGATTAGATTCTAATTTAAAATTTGATCTGAGATTTGTTCTGGATTCTAAATTTGACCCAAGTTGTTTCATTGTACCCCAAAAATTGTAGAGTAGTTCAGGTTTGCACCATAATCTTTAAAAGTATCTAAGTACATCCCAAGAATCTTTTGTACTAAACAAAATACACCCTTTAAGGTTTAAACTGATCAGAATGCACCCCAAAATTCTTTTAAGCTCAAGAAAATGTACCCCAAATTTATTATGCTAAATCGAGTTGCAATTTGTAGAAGTACTCTAAACTATCTATGAAGTCCAATGAACTATCCTTCATATCTTCTACAAATGTTTTGTAGAATTTATCTAGTACTCTCTCTATTTTTTTTATTATCATTTTGGAGAGTGAAATTTATTCCTTTTTACTTATCGATCGTTTGTAGATTTTAAAAAAGTATAATCGGGGGGAGGGAGTACTATGTAATATGTATGATACACACTTAGGCCTGCAAACGAATCGAACCGTTCGCGGACAGGTTTGGTTCGAGTTCGGTTTTGTTCGAGTTCGATTGGATTGCCTTGCAAAGTCGAGTTCGCACATGGTATCACGTTCGATTACTCAATCAAACTTGTTCACGAACCATGGTTCGACTTGTTTGCGAACGGTTTGGTTTGAGTTCGATTTTAGTGATTCGGGAGTAGTTCGTGAGATAATGGAATATTTACAATATTTAGTCTAATTTTTGTTTCGGTGTGTTGATGATGTTCGCGAAAATAGTGACGTTCTACTGTGTTCGAGAACTGTTCCTGAACTCAAGCATATTCGCGAACAGCTAACGATCTGAACTCGTACATGTATCGATTCAATCGTGTTATTCGAACATTTTTGAATTCGACTTATTGTGTTCGAATTCGACAAATTTCATTCGAATCGGATAATTTGCAGACCCACTGTCACACTCATCCCCCACAAAATTGGAGTTCGTGTGGTTGGTAACAATACTTTACTTAATTTTGAAGTTTAAATATTCAAGAATACTTTCTTACCATAGACGCGCTAGCTATGCGAATGTAATCAAAGATTCAAAATAATTGAGCTCAGGCCAAGTAGTGTCAACATAAATCAAATAATTGAAAAGAGAGGAATGCCTCTTCTTATTATTCGCCTCCATGCAATAATTAATATAAATATTTATAAGGCAACTACTTTTACATGGAAAAACATAAAGAAATTAATAAATACTGTGTCTAATAAATAACCAAAAAAAAAAACAGTGAGAACGTCAATTCTGTTATTCAATCAACGTTTCACACTGCCTACCTGTATTCTTTACCCACACCCCCTAACTGTATGACTTTCTCCTCGCTAAGCAGTAGACCCCTATTTACATATGCGTGCAGGTAAAAGAGAAAATACCAACAACATCCCCTCACTCTCGTGCTCCATTAACCATTACCGTAATTTTGCTTGGAAGCCAATCTTCATCGCTCCCTGTTTCAGAAGTCGAATCGGATTCAAGCCTAAAGGCCACTGTTTCATCGGATGAATAATGTGATTTGAGCTGGTGGAAAGTCGGAACCAAAATTCTCTCTGCCCATTCTTGTAGACTTGTTCGACCAAACCATAATCCTGCAAGGATCTTTTGGAGAGCCTCCTCTTGTACTTCCACAGAAAGCTTTTCATCTACCACAGTGAAAGACGTTTTTGTGATTGTCTTGTCAATTTCACGACAAATCAGCTCCAAGTTAGCAGGCTTAAAGACTATTGCAGCATCAACGGAATTGACCAACTCATGAGGCACCGATGCAATGGAGAACTGCCTATTATCAAGGCCAAGCTCATCTTCCCGATCATTCGTTAGATCACTAGAATTATTCGACCCATCAGTCCTATCATCTTCTATATCAGCCGCTTGATTAAGGTCCAGGCACAGACCAGAGCCTAATTCTTTCCTAGCCCTTGTTTGTCTGTATGTGTCTTGGAGCCAATTGGCTTGCCGCTTGCCACTCTTTTCAACCCTTGTTAGCCTCAACTGCCAACCGCGACTGGCTACAGAAGCAAGCTTATTTTCATCTAGAACATCTCCATTACCATCGGTTTTCAGATTACCCGATGACCAGTTTCCAGTTAGTATGAATATGACATTCCCAAGACTGATCTCACGACCATGAGAATCAGTGAGTCTACCTCTCTCCATTGCACGTCTGATGCTCCCGCGCACCAGCATATCTGCTTCATCAATGTCCTCAAGCATTATTACAGAAAATGGGTTTCTTCGAACAGCCTCTGCAATCCGATCTAATGCTGTTTTACCACGGAAGCCTGGATCAAATTCCTCTTCACGTCGAGATCCAAGACATATCATCACTGGATTGGCCCCACATACATGCTCTGAAAGAACTGATGCCATCTTCTTCTTGCCAACCCTATCCGGACCAGCGAATAAAAGCCATATGTTACCCTTTGATCCGGCATTCCGCTGTTTTCCATGGCCCAATTTGCACTGCGTCACGGTAGTTGCCACAGCAGAAGCTGCTTCTGGCTGCCACCATGCTTTCTCCATTAGACCCTTGAGGAGCTTCTTAAATGAGTCGGCATCCAATGCATCAGCAAATTTGTCATTCAACAATTGATTGAAATTGGCCTGTGGTTCAGAAGAGATGCATCCCAAAAAGTCTTTAACAACGGGGTCCTCAGTGATTTTCTTAGGGCTGTTTTCAGTAACTTTTGTGGGCCCAAGAACCAGGTCTGTCCTTACAGGGCTACGGGGAGGGCTACTTGCATGCAGGGATGATTGGATACCAACTTGATTCGGATGCAAATGCAGAGATTCCCCAATTTTTCTGTTGTGTTGCAACTTGGGTTGGAAAGGTTGGGTAGGAATTTGATGCGAGTTCAATTGCAGAGGGTTCCCAAGATTTTTGGTAGGTTGTAATTTGGGCTGGAAAGGTTGGCAAGCAAGTAATTTTGGATTATACAAGCCTAAGCCCGATATAGAGAGAGCTGTAGGAGTGATTCTCTCAGGTCCAAGATTGCGAGGATATTTAGGATGAAGTTGCAAGCATGCATCATTCCATTTTTTCTGCAACTCAGTTTTCTGTTTAAATAACAGTTCTTGATCCTTAGGCTGTAAATCAGATGACAACAATAACCATTAATTAAACTTTATCATATGAAATTTGATTGGTCTTTTGAAATAGTAGTTAAAAGAAGATAGTGTTACCTCTAACTGATCTGCCATTTTAATGTCACTATTAAGGACTTTGGCATTTTGCAACCACTGTGGTAGCGCTTGCCGAGCTGCTTCATTTTCAGAAGATGGCTTCTCAGACTCCTTGGCTACTAGTTTTGCGAGCTCTTCCTCATAATTCTCCAAACATTGAGGGCAACATGTCAGTTTTCGCGTAGGATCCAAGTTCTCCGATAAAAGCCTTGGTGTAGCTGTAGTTGACGATGGAAAGCTTTTTAAAGGGTTCAGAGATCCAACTGAACTGCTAAGAATTCCATTGGACCCAAGCCTACAACCAAGAGATCAAATAATGTTTAATTAGACAATGCCATAAGAGGGGATGGACAAACTATCCCTTCAAATCTTATCATATGCAGCTTCCTAGAGGTTTCCAAACTTGTTAACAGTTAAGCAATCAGTGTGGGTAAAAGAAGAGCTCAACAAAATACAAGAGAACAAACCAAATTGTTAGAGAAAAAGCAGATAAGGAACATTGCAAATTTGAGGTCAGATATGCTACCCCAGTCTTGCAGCGACTATAAAGAAGAATTTTCTGTATAAAGCTTGGAAGCTATACATAGCTTAACAAATATTTTGCATCAGTATGCTTATAGTTGTAATTAAAACCTCCAAAAAACCAAGCCCTCTTATGAAAAACATAAAGTACAATCCAAGAGGGGGGGGGGGGGAAACCATCTGAGTTCCAAAAAGAGGATAGAACTTTGATGCTTTGAAATTTAAAAATAAAAAAAGAAACATTCAAAAATATTTCTAATGCAGGGCAGCAGAGTTTCCAGAAATCTGAGCAATCCATACAACAAATACTATTCCGAGATTATCATATAATATTCAATCTGTATGATCACAGTATCAATCATGTTTAAAAGTAAAGCTTATGGCAGATGCCCCGAGCCTTATCGCATTTCGCAATCATATTAAATGAAATTTGGCAAAAATACCTTGGAAACATCCCCGGAAGAGGTGATCTTGAAGCAATCGGAACAGCCTGCAAATCCCAGTCATTTTCCATTGATGGGTGATATACTTGGCATCTCAAATAAGTCTCACATGTTGCAGTTCCAATCAACCAAATCCTGCCACTGTTGCCATCTGCAAATCTTGCTATTACCTTGGCCATCTCTGCCACGGCTGAACGCAACGTCTCTGAAATAACCTGTTGGGCCACTCCACCGGAACCCGAAACTCCAATTCCCATTGGTTGCTCAACAAGCCATTTCAGATCGCCCAAAGCAAGAATTATTCCTCCACCATTGGAATCTCCAATTCGACCCTCAACTAGTCCTCCCAATTCCTGAAGCTTAGCAGGTATTTGGGTTTTATCAGAAGCAAGCTCCTTTTCTATTGGGATCACTTGAACATTCTTCAGTGGTCCTTCACCCAATTCCCCTTTCTGAATTCTCCTCAGAACTTCATTTATCACAGCCTCCGGCTCCGAATCCCCGACCAAAATCGGATTCCTCTTCTTCGTATTTCTCAGCAAAATATCAATGACCTTTTTAACATCCTCATTTCTTTGATTTCCCGGCTGAGATGAATTCCCCTGTTGCAACCGAGGATTCAAATACAAATTCCGATTTGGAATAGGCATCTGCAGCGGTAGCGGAGTTGGGTTTGGGTTCGGCCGGAATCCAATTCCAATGGTTGACGTATTAACATTCCCAGATGTGGAATTCAATGTCTGCTCAATTGTTGCCTTAACGGCAGGACTTGAAAAACTAGCTTCACGCATAACTCTACTCACACCTGGGTCATCAAGAATTGAGATAATCAGCTGTTCAAGCTCAACTTTAACAGCCAGAAGCGGCTGCTGCTGCTGCTCGGGACACCCCCGCCGCTGATGCGCTTGCGCCCGCTTCAGCGCGGCCATCAAAGCATTAGAAATTGGGGGTTCAGCCCCAGGTGACATGTTCTGAGCCGTGGGCAGGCGCTCAAGGGCCACGCTGAAGCAGAGCTCCAGAGCTCTGCACTGAAGAGGGTGCGATGAATTGGGGTGTGAACGGATACAGGCTTGCCGGAGAAATCCAGAAGGGGAAGCCAAGAGGGTGGCCGCCACATGGAGCGGGGTGGTCTGGCCGTGGTTCCTCCTTCCCGCCTCAGCGATCGAGTGGTTCAATACACTGGCCGCCTCCGGCGTCAGGGTTTGCTGGATCGTACTCAATCCAGCTCTCATCTTTGCATATAGAATGGAAACTCTATCCGATAAACCCTAGAATTGGAATTGGGAACTGAATTCCGGGTATTGATTTTTCCAAATCCTGGTAAAAATTGAAGGGGTGGGGGAAAAACAATCAAACAAATGTCTGAAATAGCTCAAGATTCTTTTTGGAGCTGGGTTTCAAAATTGGAGCAACTGAAATCTCCAAGAGTCAAAAATGATTGATTGTGAAGACAGATGAAGAAGAAAAAGGTGGTATGTTGGTGGGAAATCAATGGGGAAAAAATGTTAAGCTGACAGAAACCGACCGAATAATTAAAAACTGAAGAAAACTCACTTTACAAGACAGAAAAAGGAAAATCCAAAAGGGTACTGTAGCCTATATAGCTTTACTTGGTTCCCTATAGGATCTGCCTTTTCTTTCTTTCTTTCTTTCTTTCTTTCTATCTCCCCTAAAAGCTGAATAACAATTCAACGCGAAAAGGAAAGATCACACTCCCTCTTTCACACAAAACCTCCACCCCATTTTACCTTTCCTCTCAACTCTTTGTCTCTCTCCGAGTAGGAGTATGGTGGTGATAAAAAAAGGCCAACAAATATGAAATACCGTCTCTTTCTCATTAACTCAATCACCCAAAAAAATTAACCAAATAGTACTAATATATTTATGTATGTAAATTGAGTACGAATATGAAAACCCGGATAAAGAAACGGGTAAGAATGTAAAAAACACGAAAGAATAAAAGTTTTATAAAAAAAAAACAAAACCAGCTTTTTTCTATTTTATACTTTCAGTTGCAAGGATTTCTGGAAAATGCTTTCCGGGCAGAGCAACCTGCTCTCCTTTTTGTGTTACCTTTTTCATTTTTTATTCAACTTCTTTTATTATTATTATTATTAAGCTTTTTGTGTGAATTCATTAGTATTAATTATTATTAAGATAATGGAGAGATAAAGTTGCCTTTTTAGGGAGATGAGGAGATTCATGAGTAGTAGTAGGAGTAGATTAATTAACTTATTCTTACTTTTTCTCTCTCACCATGACTATAGATTGACTGCCTTTTTAAGCTCTCTCATTTCTTTAATTTTTATGTGCTTATTAAAAGATTCAACTCCCACACGCACTTTTACCCAACACACTCTTGCTACCTATGTTTCTAAAAAATTATCCTTATAGCACATAGATTAAGAAAATATTATTTATCAAATAAAATTTGCGTAAAATTTCATCATTATCTCTTTATAGAAAGTTAAAAAATTATTAATACAAAGAAGAAAATTTTTTGGGACAATGAGAGAAGGTATAGGTAATATAGAAAAGTAGGACTGAGCAAATAACCAAATTAGAACCGAAACTGTACCAAAAATCGCACGAACCGCACCAATTAAAATCGCACTAACGGTTCCGGCGTATGTGACGATTTTAGGTGGGTTGAATAACCAAATTTACGGTTCCGGTTTGGTTACTAGCCAAAATCGCACATATAAAACCGAAACCGCACCATGTGTGTGTATGTATGTATTATCTCTAGTAAATTCTAAAGTTACTTTTTACTTGAACACGCTCAGAGAAAACTCCAGTCTTGCATTGTCATTTTTTCACCAATTGAAAGAAAATGTTAGAGGTTATAGAATTTCGAATTTGTTTGATGCGTTATTAATTGGAGGGGCTTATAGCTGAGGAGCTCGAGCACTTGATGGATTGGTTAATGTCAATGCTATAATAGTAATAGTCTAATAGATTATTTTTTAAATTAGGTATAGTTATGATTATATTCTATAAGTCATCCCTGCAATATATGAGATAGAATTTTATTCTATCTCTAGTATATACTTTTAATTTTTGGAGAACTAGATAAACATTGTTGCTTGTTATCGAATATATGATATTCGTTGTTTTATATAGCGTATATTTTAGTTTTAAAGCATGCTTGATATAATTTTCATTGTCGACTCAGTCACTAAGTTAATACTCGATGTAAGTTTTATGTTAAATTTTATTGAAGGCTTAGACTTTTTTTCAATTAGTTTTGAAACCGAAACCGAACCAATTAAAATCGCACCGCACCAAACACAAACGATTTCGGATGCGATTTTGAATTTTTCAAACCGCACCATGCTCACCCCTATAGGAAAGTAAATAATATATCTCCTCAAAAGTTATAAATGACAAACATTTTGGAATAAATTTTTTCTTCTAAAATAATAATCTTTTAGGAACGGAGGGAGTATTTAAGAAAGGGCCTAAATGAATAGATATTGAGTTATTCAGATTTGATTCATAAAATTTATTGAGTATATTAAATAAAGCTTGATTGAGACTTGTTTGTTTAGTTACCGAGTCGAACACGATCTCCAATCGAGCTCGAGTAATTTGAACTTTTCGAACGAATATGATTCGAGTATCAATAGAAAATTATAATTTAAATAGGTTCGACTAATTTATCAAATTTTAAAATTTGTTTATATTTAAATTATATATATTTCGAATATTTTATTCATTTTACCGTGTTAATCTCAATCTCGGGGTACTTGAAAAGAAGAAGATTCTTCACGCTCTTCCAAGTAGCGTGGGCTAAGTGTTTCCTGCAGTCTGTCATGTTTGCCTTTAAACCAATTTTCTGCTTTTCACACGCAACTGCTGCAAAGGCATCACCGCCTTTTCATACTTACTCTTTTCTCCCCTACTTTTCTTTTACTTTTCCCTCTCGTACTCAAAACCTAAATAATAACCAGAAAAATACTATGAGTTTTTCATATTTATATATCATCATTTCTTACATAAAAGTGAGACATATTTTATTTTCGTAGGATAGAATTCTCATATAAGAAAATATTATATAAAAATATTAAAAACATACATTAAAATATTAATTTCTTAATAAATATTCTCTTCCTCCCACAAAAATGTTTCTAAATTTATTATTAAAAAAATTATAAAAAAAAGAATAAAAAGGTTCTCATATCACCCACAGTAGATGGCTAGATGCCTTGCAAGTAATTTATTGATATTAAAAATAGTGAACTCTAATTTTATACTTTTAAGGGTACAAGTACAACACTTTATAATATAACATTTTAAATTTTGTATTTTGTATTTTAGACATCTTTAAAACATTTTGTTACTTTACACTACGAATCTACGTACTATCATTAAAAGGTGAATTCTTAATTTCTTTGAAATTACAAAAAAAAATTTACTATTTGAATATTAATGTAGGAGTTTAGAAGAAATTTAAGGCACATATCGATTGCAATTTAGCCTAATAAGTAAACTGATTGTTTGCGCTAAAAGTTAAAAACGAGCCTAATTCTCTATTCATACGGGGAAATAAATATAAATGAAACTTTTGGCGAAATATGTAAATACAGTCGATGTGTAGGGTTACAAATTTAATTTTCATCTTTAACAAAAAACCTTCCCTACCAAAAATCCTTTTTTATTTAATTTAAAGACCGAAAAAATATTCTATATAGCGACGGATCGAATTGTTGTTCGATCTATTATTAAAAATGATATATAAAATATGTTAAATAAGAAATAAAATTAAAATCGGGACCGTATATATATATATACACACAACAGATCAGGTCCGGGAGTCCGGACCTGATCAAAAAACGGACCCCAAATTTATTTATTTTTTTGTAGAACAACTAAAAAAAATAAAAAATTATGGAACTGAAATTTTTTCATAATACAATATTTTGGGTGTATTTTTAATATCTATACCAATCAATGTATGTACAGTCTGCCCAGACTGTACAGAAATGTTTTGGTATAGGCATCAAAATCACGCCCAAAACACTGTATTATGTAAAAAATTTAATTACATAATTATTTTTTTTAATTGTTTCAAAAAAAAAACAAAAAAAAAATATCCGTATTTTAATAGAGTCTGGGATCCTGACTGGATCCGAACTCTATATATATATATATATATATATATTTTTTATTTTTAAAAAATTTCATCAAACACATGATGTATACAGACTGACTGACTGGAGTGACTGTTAACTTTTTCGGGATTCTTTTCCTTAGACTTAATTAAACTTACTAGTAGGAGTACTGCTGTATTTCTTTTTCTCTACATTTGTGAAGTCTTCAGAAACAAAAAAGAAAAAGAAAAAGATGATCATCATCATATTATATGCCCTTTTGCCTTTTGGTAACGCACGCCCCCTCTCTCTCTCTCTCTCTAACTGGCCCTCCCTTTTACGCGTTTTTCGAGTTCTCTATTCCTCCTCCTCCTCCTCCTCCTCCTAATACAGTACCACCTTTTCACCCCCTCCTCTCTCTCTCTATATATATATAATATCTTCACTTAATCTCTTTACGAGCATGTTTAATTTGACAGGCTACGGCACAGGGATATATAGAATTATTCTCTCTTATCATCCGATGAAAGTCTGGTTATTCGCAAGGTTTTTTTATCTTTTACTTGTCACTAATCTTCAAACCATATTGCTCAATTGTATTGAGTACCACAATTAAAATTAATAATTAATATATTTATATGTATATCTAAATTTAAGGATTAATTAAAATAATTATATAAAGAGAGAAAAAAAAATGTTATGATTAGAAAACAGATAAATATTTTTATAATATCAAAAAATCATTTATCTAAACTTTTCTAAAAAATATGACAGTACAAATGTGATAAATAAAACAATCCGGGTCAAATCCCGAATCCAGAACAAATCTCAAATTCTAATCGAATCAAATTCATTCAAATAATGTCTTAAACCATTGACTCAATAGTATATTTTTGAGTCATCTTAGCCCATCACACTTACTCAAAAAGTCATATCTTTCACTCTAGCAATTGGTTGGTTTCGTGCCACCACTTCCAGACCACCAGCCTTTGTGTCCCAACCTCCGGCAACCCCGATTGGATGACCCAACCGGAGCTTTCAATAGTCGATTTTTTGATACCATATGAAACAACTCAAGTCAAATGCTGAGTTCGGAACAAATCTCAAGTCAAATCTCAAATTATAATTGAATCAAATCCATCCAAATAAGAACTTAAATCACTGGGCCAATAGTATTTTCTTAGGTCATCTTAGTCCATCACAAACTCACCCAAAAGGTCATGACAGAAGTTACTATTGTTAGTAAGTTAATTTCTTATATACAAACAATTTTTTCTCATATCTTTCGATATGAGACTTAAGTGTTACAATAAATAATCCTCTTAGATTTAACAGTCATTATATATATTTTTTATTTCGTAATCGAATTAAAACTAATTAATTTGTTTAGTGTTATAAAATATTACTAAAATCAAGAACAAACAAGATTAGAGAAAAGAGAGCATTCTCTTTTTACTTTGATATATCCATCATTCACTTTACAAATGTTATTATTTATAGATATAATAACATCAATACTAACATAAATACTAGTAGGTTACAAAACTCAAAGGTTATGATTGCCATAACTCAATAGACATGGGAGTTACATGTACTTAGACATCCATAATATGAATCTAGACATACATAATTTTATAACACTCCCCCTTGTATGTCTATTGTATAGCTATATGCATTAAAAGATGTCTCATTAAAAATCTTACCAGGAAAAACTCAATGGGAAAAAACCTTGGTTAAGGAAAAAAGAGTTCAGCGCGTATTAGCTCCCCTTCATGAATATATCCTTAAGTCCTTCAGCTGTCGCATTCCAATATTGTGACGCAATCTTTCAAACGTTGCAGTACTTAGTAATGCTTTGGTGAACAAATTTGCTAGATTATCTTTTAAGCGAATTTGTTGAACATTAATGTTACCACACTTTTCAAGGTCATGTGTAAAAAAGAATTTTGGTGAGATGTGCTTTGTTCTATCTCCTTTGATGTATCCACTTTTTTAATTGAGCTATACATGCAGTATTGTCTTCATACAGAATGGATGGAGTTCTTTTGTAGCAATTTTATAAGAATATGTCTCGTTAAAAACCTTACCAAATAAAAACTCAGTGGAAAAAAATTTGGCGAAGGAAAAGAGTACAATATTCTTGTATAACTTCTAATGCATTGGGATTGCCTCATTAAAACCTTGCAAAGGAAAACCCAGTAGGAAAAAATCTTAGCGAAGGAAAAGGAGTACAATCAGCACATATCCTTTTTACTCCCCTTCACAAGTTCATAGAATTTCTATTGTTCATGGCAAAAATATCATTAAGTCGAAGTATGCCAATATATATTGTGCACCATCTTCTTCAAAATCATAGTTGGTTATGACTTAATGAATATATCAACCAAATTATCACATGATCAATATTGCCATTCTTCTGGGCTCATGTGTATAAAATAATTTTGGTGCAATATGCTTGGTTCTATCACCATTTGTATTAAGTAATCCTAAATCAATAATCTCACGAAGATAACATAAAATATATTTAATTTCATTACAATATCTTCGAGTTGGTGCATAACTATACATTGCTAGTAAGTTAACTGCAAATGTTATATCAAGTCTTGTCAAATTTGTAAGATACATCAAAGTACTAATTACATTAAGATATAGTACTTCAGGACCAAAACACCAATTTCACAAAGATATGGTACTTCAAGACTAAAAGTTTATTAATCATTTTCTTGTGGTCAAAACGGATATTTCTTGATATCAAGTGACCAATCCATCATTGGAGTACTCAAAAGATTAACATTATCCATGTAAAGTTACTTTAGGACTTTTTCTGTGTATGTTTATTGATGAACAAGAATTTCATAGTTCAATTTGTAGGCCAAAATAAAAATTTGGCTTACCAATATCTTTTATCTTAAATTAGTTGTTTTTGTCAACTCTTTTGGAGCAAGATCTTTCATCAATAAATACAGTAATAATAGCAAAACCAGATTATGATCTTTTGATAAAAAATGCATGCACAAATTAGATTATTCTCAAATCCTTCTTTCAAAAGATATCCACTCAGGCGATTATACCACAATATGCATCTGAAATGCTTTAACCTATATAAAGATCTTTGTAGCTTAATAGAATATATATTTCAAGATGTAGAATTATATGCTTCAGGCATTTTATATCCTTCAGGGATTTTAATGTAGATATAATTATATAATGATCCATACAAATATAATGTAACAACATTCATTAATTTCTCTTTCTACCAAGCTAATTAAAAATTTGAATGTAATTGTGTCCATTACAGGAGCAAATATTTCTTCATAATTAATACCATGTCTCTGCGAAGAAACCTTGTGCTACAAGTTGCACTTTGTACCATATAATTTCATTTTTCTTATTTCGTAAAAATACCCATTTGTATTCAACAGGCATTACATCTTTAGGTGTTCGAACTACAGGTCCAAAAACTTCACATTTATTTAGTGAATTTAATTATGCTTGAATCGCCTCTTTCCACATTGGCCAAATATTTCTACATTCATCAACGATTTATGGTTCATATATATGATCATTACTTCTGGTAATATCCATAGAAAATTTATATGAAAATATGTTGTCGCCAACGATTTTATTTCTATCCAATATATACGTCTCCTGTATATACATAATGTATCGAGATCTCGTTATTTTCAGGTACCTGATCCTCTTCAGGGGATAACTCATCATCTTCAGGGAATAACTCTTCAAGAGTTTTAGTTACAAGAGATTTTTGTTCATAAATTTTGGATAGATTGATAAATTTTGTAGCCTGTTGTTGGTTTATATCTTTTGTGATTTTAATAATGACAATATATTTGGGTTTGTGTTATGGTCTTATTTAATTTATTTGGGTTAAATATTTTTTCATGCATATTAATATAATTGTTTGCATAAGTTATTGCATGGATTAATATTCAAATTTGAATTGGAGTATTTGTAGGAGATTGAAAATCTGAATTTGAATTGGAGTATTTGTAGGAGATTGAAAATCTGTTAAATATTCCTTATTAATTTGTTAGGTTATATTCTTCCAATATAGATATTATCTGTTATATAGTGAGTTACCAATTTACGTGTCTTTAAGATCTTTTTAGAAATTGGTATATTTAAGGACTCTTATTCAAGTTGGAACAACAGAGTTATTTTTATTGGAGTCTTGCTAACAGCAGTTGTTATTTTGAAGGAAACTTGTTAACAGTCAAAAGGATTCTTTTAGCTAGTCTTTGGATATTATTTGACTCCTTCATATATAACAATTTATCTCTTATATATCTTTATGTTGTTATTGCTAATGTTTATCTCTTATTTCAATTCAAAAGAATTAGCCGTTGCTTGGAAGAATTGGAACGTTGCATGAAATAGCCGTTGTTCTCTTCATTATATATAATGTTACACGGCTTCAAGAAAGAAACAAGACTACTGGACAAAATCTCTTCAAGCTATTCAAGATACAAATCATCATATCACTATTTTAGTCTTGGTTTACATTGTTCTTATATTCATTATTTATATTGTAAACAAAGTACAAGTCTAGGTTGGCTTGGGATTTTATTTTAGTAATATTCAGTCTGTACAACGAAGGTATCAAAGTCTCAGAGGTGAGAGGTGTTGCAGAGGTGCAAAGGGGGCAGAGGTGTCCAAGTGATCGTCGTTGTAACAGGAAGTTTTATTTACTTTGTAATTGCTGAATATTATTTTAATAAAGTGAGTCTCCAATCCTAGTTGGGATTGGACGTGGATTAGGCCACTAGAGTAGAGGATAGGGGCTGAACCACGTAAAAATCTCGGTGTGATTTTCTACCTTTTAGCTTCCGTTTTTAACAGTTAATATTCTGCAGTTTGTTTGCGTCAAAAAAGTTTTACACTAATCCGGACAGGCATTAGCTGTCCGTTTTTAACAATTAATATTCTGCAGTTTTTGTTTGCGTAAAAACAAGTTTTACACTAATACGGACATGTATTAGCTGTCTGTTTATAACAAACCAGAATATAACCAATACGGACAGGGTTAGACCGTCCGATTACAGTCTGCTATAGTTAACTTTGAAAATTGGTAGTTGTAGATCACTTCTAAGTATTTACACCTATTCACCCCCCCTCTAGGTGTGCTTAATTACAGAATTACACCTGTTTCATGGGTATAGCCTCTTTATAGGCTGCAACTTGTTTTTCTTATACTTTCTTCATTTGGGAAATTCTATATTTCAGGTGTGACTTTGATTCAATTTGCAGCTGCATTAATTGATTGTCCTACAGGGACATCAATCTCTGCTAGAGTATTATTAACAACTAGAATGTGAGATATCACTATTTTCTTATTATCGGTGAATAATTCTGGTAATTAATTTGCAATTCATTACAAATGAATTATCCTTTGAACTTCTAGTTCATATTGATTTGTATAAGGATCAAGATTAAATAACGTTGAAACATTTCAATTAATCTCCCGTTGTGCTTCAGGCAATGATCTCATGTCGTGCTTCAGGCAACGACTTTTCTCCCCCTAATGGTGGGAAGACTATTAAAATAACAATCCTCAAAACATATGTAAAATCCCAAATTTTACGAATAAAGATTTAATTTTTTCGAAATATTTTTTTTAATATTATGGTGTGAATTTGAGATAATGTTATAGTTGTGGGTAGTATTTATAAATTTTGTAAAGTATGCAAGTTGTTATATAATATTCGATTGGTTGGGAAATATTCATTTTAACAAGGAATATTCGTACGATGATACAATCATTGGTGGACCCCACAACGGAATTTTTGTCGGATTGAGAAAACGATAAAAATATATTTATAAAAATAACGGCGGAAGTTTTACCGTTAAAACTGTTGAACTACCCGGTAGTAAAAGTACAGTAATACGTGTGGTTGCATAGTAGTTCACGGTATTGATTATTGATGCTTACGTGAGAAGTCACTCAGTTTTGTTCAATTATTGCTACAGTAGTTGCTGCATAGTATCTCACGTTATTGGATTCAATTATTGTCGATTGTTATATATATATATATTATATGAATTTTGTTTTATTAGTATTATTAATGTAATAAAACAGAAAAACTTTTTATATAAAACAGAATACTTTTATAAAGTTATTCGTTTTATTAGGCTAATAGTAAAATCTTTTTATATAAAACAGAATACTTTTATAAAATTATTTATTTTATTAGACAATAATTAGAATATATTATATTTTATTATGCATAGTGCATGCATAGTGTTTGCATACTAAAATCTTTTTATATAAAATAGAATACTTTTATAAAGTTATTCGTTTTATTAGGTTATAAATAGAATATATTATATTTTATTGTAAACCGATCTGGACCGTCCGTTTAAAAGTAAATCAATCTAGACCGTTCATGAATTAGTTACTATTCAGTCCATTCTTCTATAAATAGAAGTTCATTCCTTCATTATTTCTTACGAATTCACTGAAACTCTAGAGACAGAAACTATAGAGAGAAAGAAGAAAAGTATTATGCTACTTCACTACTCCTATATCCAGTTTCTTCTAAGGTAAGGGGTATTATTTCTTTCGTATTCATGAAGAGAACTTCTGTTATTCTATTCTTTATTATTATGTTGGAATAACCTGTATACACGGACTACCATATACTTGGTGAAATTCTTCTATTATTCCATTCTTTATTATTATATTGGAATAACCTGTATATAAGACCCCGAAATTTTTTTTAAATAAAAAGGAATTTCCTTTATTTATTATTTTGAATTAGTAAGGGTGGATTTGATTAATATGGTTAGTTATGGGTAAAATGCGCAAATATTTTAAATAAGTAAGTGGTGATAAAATATTCATTGTTGTCGGGGAATATTCGTTTGGGCGTGGAATATTCGTACTGTCGGAGAATATTCGTACGCGGCGCAGTCATGTGTGGGCCCCATAACGGAAAGCGATTGGAGGAAGAAAACGACAAATATAAGTTGTTTAAAAAAACGGCGTAGTTGTTACTGTTTACACTGTTGGAATACCTGGTGGTTAAAATACAGTAATACGCATTGTTGCACAGTAGCACACGGTATTGCACAATATTTTGAATTATTGATCCTTACGTAAGAAGGCACTACTCAATAATTGCTACAGGAGTTACTGTTCATTACTTTAGTGATTCAATAATTGCTGCGTTGATATTTATATTATTATTGTTTCAATAATTGTCATTGCACAGTATTTTCCATTATCAGATTAATAATTCATATTATTTGAATAATATTATCAGATAACATTATTGGCAATGTCTAGAAAGTTCTGTCAAGGAGAGGTTTGGTCATCTAATTGCGCGCCAGTAAGGAGAAATTCTTATTGGAAAGCCCCCTCTATCCTGGGAACGGCCTGATTGTCAATACTGTGATTCTGTAATATAATTTTTAATAATTAATTATTGATTATTATGATAAAGAAAATATTTATTTTATGTGGATATAGATGGAGAAAATTTTTAGTGTGACAACTATTGAAAATCAATATTTTATCTTTTTCTGATAAAATAATTTATTTAAATATATTATTTTAATAATATATTAACGATGATATTTTTACAATGAATGTGGGATATATGAGTATATAAGGAGGAAGAGTATTTTTGTGGCATTAAATGTTTAACACATGTTTTGTGTGTCGGTGGACACAATTCTTGACCGAAAATTTATCAGACTGTAAAATCGTTCGTTTGTGGATTTCGATCACTTTCTGTTTGGAATTTGGAAAAACTTCCTTCTGTAAAGTTGTAGAGAATTGAATTTCCTATAAAAACTCGCGAGATTCGAATTTTCTGACAAAAGGGCTATTTATTGTGAATTATTGAAGTTCCGGAGTTCCGAAATAATTAATTTTTGGAAATTTTAATTATTTTATTTAAGAAAAACGTTTTTGTGGTTGTTGACACATGGGTGGCTGATGTTTTTGACCAAAGATGGCTTTCAAAATTGGTTGGTGAAGGTTGGTGTGGAATAAGAAAAAGAAAATAATATTTTATTATTTTAGTCTCCTTTGGCGTTCTAGCATTTTCCTATAAATAGAGAGCTAAGTTAGAATTGAAAATCACACCAGAAACATAAGCTTTCTCTCTACTTCTCTCTCTATATATCAAGAGTGTTCTTGTGAGTATACTTTGAGTGTTGCTATACGGTGAAAGGTTTCTTCGGCTTTTCATCCGATATTCCGGTCAGAAGTACTGCTCTTTTGAGGTAACGGATTGTAAGGAATTGTAAGGGATAGTAAGGGATGTTATTTTTCTTAAATGATATTATCTTCTACAATATCATTATGCCGAAATATTGTTCTAAACTTTTTATCAAATTTAGAACTTTTTCATGTCGGGGTTACTATTCATGAGTTACTATTCACGAGTTACTATTCATGAGTTACTATTCATGAGTTACTATTCACGAGTACTATTCACGAAGCGTGATGATGTTTTTGTAAAATTTCTATCTTTTGGTGTGGGAGTTACTATTCACGTATACGACACTATTCACGTATACGGCACTATTCACGAATACGGCACTATTCATCGAAAAATGAAATTTCTTCTTTTCGTCCAAAATATCTATTTTGGTTATTATTTTTGATTGTATCCATGTTTTGATCGTTATTTTTGAGTTCTGCTTCAAAATCAGTTGTTATGAAGTATTATTGATCTGTTGTTTGATAGCCTTGACCCGTAGTGCGAAGATGAACAGGTGGTTAGATGAACATGACTTGTTGATGAATATCTTTCGCCTGTAGTGCAAAGATGACTTGTTAATGAATATCTTTGGCCTGTAGGGCAAAGATGACTTGTTGATGAATATCTTTGGCCTGTAGTGCAAAGATGACTTGTTGATGAATATCTTTGGCCTGTAGTGCAAAGATGACATGTTGTTGAATATCTTTGTCCAGTAGTGCAAAGATGAACATGAGTTGAGATAAACATGACTAAGTGTTGATATAAATGAATATCTTTGGCCGTAGTGCAAAGATGAAATTATTAATATGATTATGAACAGGAAATGTGATTTGGTGTAACCATGATCTGTGATGTTTCAGGTAAAGACAGGTGATGTAAATTATCTTCGTCCTGGATGAGAAGAGTAATTAGAATCACAATTATTATTATGAGTTATTCATATGATTATGGAAAGGAACTGTTGATTGATGTTACAGGGATAAAACATTGTTGGTGGATTTTTAACATGGAGAAGATAATAGACTTTATGGTCTATTTGACTCTTCTAATGGATTGCTCGTTCCGCTGCAACTATGGTTGAAATTTTTATCATCTACCATATGTTCTAAATCTCTGATTTATTATTGATAAAGGCTATTGATTTAATTAGCTTTAGTCATGATATTCTTTACTGAGCTAGTTGTGCTCACCCTTTTGCTTCACAATTCCTTTCAGGTAATAAGAGTGTAGCTGGGTCGAGCAGGGGTAACAGTGGAATAGGACGGTGGTCATCATTTAGTTGTTATATTTGGTGAATCAACTAGGGTGAGGCGAACCCAACGTTGGAAGGGTGTTTTGTCATACAAGATGTCTAATGATATACAACCTCGTATCATCATAAGACAGGGATGTGCTCATCCACTTGCTGAGTATATATATGAGCACTACCTATATAATCTTGGTGTTTTTTTGGAGTATAATTCTCAATTTGAGACAGTGGAGATAATGATAAATCAAGAGAAGACTCACCATTAGGAAGAATATGATAGTAATCTTCTCGTTTTTCTTTGGGGTCTATTAGGTCAACCAAGGATAATTCTCTGGACATATGATATCTATCATAACCTAGACGCATGGCCTCCCATGTACGAAGGTTTCCTTCAGCACTTCCCAAAGATTTTAATTTCTAAAACGGTTTTCGACTATACCTTTATGTAAGGTGTCATTATGATGTGCTGTCCACGGTTGGGACATGAGTCACAGTTGATATATATTTATATCCAAACTCACAGTATACGTGTTGTTGTATTTTTGCACGACAATTGTTGTAATAAAGTTGTAGTTGTTTTCTGTACCATGTATTTGGCGACTCAAAATGGATTGGATGGAATGGACCTATTTTGGGGTTGTCATAGTTGGTATCAGAGCTTAGGGATATGATCTCTGGCGGAGGTCGGGGAATAAAACTAGGAAGGGAGAGACGAGTAATATCCTTCGCTAGTGTGTCCTACCTAAGCTTATTTATTGGTCAGTCATAATATCAGGATATTATGTGATAAGTTAATTTGTTCAATTAACCCTTGTTTTGAAGCTGTATTCTAGAATGATATCTGAATTACATGAGATGAGCAATGGAGAAATTATGAGGACAGGGAAGATGGAATCTGAAATGAAAGCAAGGTATTCTCAACTCTTGAAATACCAGGTACGTAAATTTCGGGGATGAAATTTCATAAGGAGGGGAGATTGTAAGACCCCGAAATTTTTTTTAAATAAAAAGGAATTTCCTTTATTTATTATTTTGAATTAGTAAGGGTAGATTTGATTAATGTGGTTAGTTATGGGTAAAATGCGCAAATATTTTAAATAAGTAAGTGGTGATAAAATATTCATTGTTGTCGGGGAATATTCGTTTGGGCGTGGAATATTCGTACTGTCGGGGAATATTCGTACGACGGCGCAGCCATGTGTGGGCCCCATAACGGAAAACGATTGGAGGAAGAAAACGACAAATATAAGTTGTTTAAAAATAACGGCGTAGTTGTTACTGTTTACACTGTTGGAATACCTGGTGGTTAAAATACAGTAATACGCATTGTTGCACAGTAGCACACGGTATTGCACAATATTTTGAATTATTGATCCTTACGTAAGAAGGCACTACTCAATAATTGCTACAGGAGTTACTGTTCATTACTTTAGTGATTCAATAATTGCTGCGTTGATATTTATATTATTATTGTTTCAATAATTGTCATTGCACAGTATTTTCCATTATCAGAACAATAATTCATATTATTTGAATAATATTATCAGATAACATTATTGGCAATGTCTAGAAAGTTCTGTCAAGGAGAGGTTTGGTCATCTAATTGCGCGCCAGTAAGGAGAAATTCTTATTGGAAAGCCCCCTCTATCCTGGGAACGGCCTGATTGTCAATACTGTGATTCTGTAATATAATTTTTAATAATTAATTATTGATTATTATGATAAAGAAAATATTTATTTTATGTGGATATAGATGGAGAAAATTTTTAGTGTGACAACTATTGAAAATCAATATTTTATCTTTTTCTGATAAAATAATTTATTTAAATATATTATTTTAATAATATATTAACGGTGATATTTTTACAATGAGTATGGGATATATGAGTATATAAGGAGGAAGAGTTTTTTTGTGGCATTAAATGTTTAACACATGTTTTGTGTGTCGGTGGACACAATTCTTTACCGAAAATTTATTATAGACTGTAAAATCGTTCGTTTGTAGATTTCGGTCACTTTCTGTTTGGAATTTGGAAAAACTTCCTTTTGTAAAGTTGTAGAGAATTGAATTTCCTATAAAAACTCGCGAGATTCGAATTTTCTGACAAAAGGGCTATTTATTGTGAATTATTGAAGTTCCGGAGTTCTGAAATAATTAATTTTTGGAAATTTTAATTATTTTATTTAAGAAAAACATTTTTGTGGTTGTTGCCACATGGGTGGCTGATGTTTTTGACCAAAGATGGCTTTCAAAATTGGTTGGTGAAGGTTGGTGTGAAATAAGAAAAAGAAAATAATATTTTATTATTTTAGTCTCCTTTGGCGTTCTAGCATTTTCCTATAAATAGAGAGCTAAGTTAGAATTGAAAATCACACCAGAAATATAAGCTTTCTCTCTACTTCTCTCTCTATATATCAAGAGTGTTCTTGTGAGTATACTTTGAGTGTTGCTATACGGTGAAAGGTTTCTTCGGCTTTTCATCCGATATTCCGGTCAGAAGTACTGCTCTTTTGAGGTAAGGGATTGTAAGGAATTGTAAGGGATAGAAAGGGATGTTATTTTTTTTAAATGATATTATCTTCTACAATATCATTATGCTGAAATATTGTTCTGAACTTTTTATCAAATTTGGAACTTTTTCATGTCGGGGTTACTATTCATGAGTTACTATTCACGAGTTACTATTCATGAGTTACTATTCACGAGAACTATTCACGAAGCCTGATGATGTTTTTGTGAAATTTCTATCTTTTGGTGTGGGAGTTACTATTCACGTATACGACACTATTCACGTATACGGCACTATTCACGAATACGGCACTATTCATCGAAAAATGAAATTTCTTCTTTTCGCCCAAAATATCTATTTTGGTTATTATCTTTGATTGTATCCATGTTTTGATCGTTATTTTTGAGTTCTGCTTCAAAATCAGTTGTTATGAAGTATTATTGATCTGTTGTTTGATAGCCTTGACCCGTAGTGCGAAGATGAACAGGTGTTTAGATGAACATGACTTGTTGATGAATATCTTTCGCCTGTAGTGCAAAGATGACTTGTTAATGAATATCTTTGGCCTGTAGGGCAAAGATGACTTGTTGATGAATATCTTTGGCCTGTAGTACAAAGATGACTTGTTGATGAATATCTTTGGCCTGTAGTGCAAAGATGACATGTTGTTGAATATCTTTGTCCAGTAGTGCAAAGATGAACATGTGTTGAGATGAACATGACTAAGTGTTGATATAAATGAATATCTTTGGCCGTAGTACAAAGATAAAATTATTAGTATGATTATGAACAGGAAATGTGATTTGGTGTAACCATGATCTGTGATGTTTCAGGTAAAGACAGGTGATGTAAATTATCTTCGTCCTGAATGAGAAGAGTAATTAGAATCACAATTATTATTATGAGTTATTCATATGATTGTGGAAAGGAACTGTTTATTGATGTTACAGGGATAAAACATTGTTGGTGGATTTTTAACATGGAGAAGATAATAGACTTTATGGTCTATTTGACTCTTCTAATGGATTGCTCGTTCCGCTGCAACTATGGTTGAAATTTTTATCATCTATCATATGTTCTAAATCTCTGATTTATTATTGATGAAGGCTATTGATAATTTAATTAGCTTTAGTCATGATATTCTTTACTGAGCTAGTTGTGCTCACCCTTTTGCTTCACAATTCCTTTCAGGTAATAAGAGTGTAGCTGGGTCGAGCGGGGGTAACAGTGGAATAGGACGATGGTCATCATTTAGTTGTTATATTTGGTGAATCAACTAGGGTGAGGCGAACCCAACGTTGGAAGGGTGTTTTGTCATACAAGATGTCTAATGATATACAATCTCGTATCATCATAAGACAGGGATGTGCTCATCCACTTGCTGAGTATATATATGAGCACTACCTATATAATCTTGGTGTTTGTTTGGAGTATAATTCTCAATTTGAGACAGTGGAGATAATGATAAATCAAGAGAAGACTCACCATTAGGAAGAATATGATAGTAATCTTCTCGTTTTTCTTTGGGGTCTATTAGGTCAACCAAGGATAATTCTCTGGACATATGATATCTATCATAACCTAGACGCATGGCCTCCCATGTACGAAGGTTTCCTTGAGCACTTCCCAAAGATTTTAATTTCTAAAACAGTTTTCGACTATACCTTTATGTAAGGTGTCATTATGATGTGCTGTCCACGGTTGAGACATGAGTCACAGTTGATATATATTTGTATCCAAACTCACAGTATATGTGTTGTTGTATTTTTGCACGACAATTGTTGTAATAAAGTTGTAGTTGTTTTCTGTACCATGTATTTGGCGACTCAAAATGGGTTTTATGGAATGGACCTATTTTGGGGTTGTCACACTGTATATGCGTAGTACAGCATACATGGTGAAATTCTTCTGTTATTCAATTCTTTATTATTCTGTTGGAATATCCTGTCGGTGCGTATTACGCCTGACCTGGTTTCATTAATTATTATTCTATTGGAAAAATCTGTCTGTGCAGTTTATTGCACACATGGTGATTTCTGTTGTTATTTCATTCTTTATTATTCTGTTGGAATATTCCGTCGGTGCGAATTTCGCCTGATCTGGTTCCGTTCTTTATTATCCTGTCGGAATATCATGTCTGTGCGTTTACGCATGACCTGATTTCATTCTTTATTATTCTGTTGGGAATAACCTGTCTGTGCAGTCTATCGCATAGATGGTGAATCTGTAAGATCCCAACTTTTATGAATAAAGATAATTTTTTTATAATTATCATTTTTGAATATTATGGAATGAATTTGTAATAATGTTATAGTTGTGGGTAGTATTTATAAATTCTGTAAAGTATGCAAGTTGTTATTTTAATTATATTCGATTGGTCGGAGAATATTCGTTTTAGCAGAAAATATTCTTACAACGGCGCAATCATTGGTGGACCCCACAACAGAATTATTGTCGGATTGAGAAAACGATAAAAAAAATTTTATGAAAATAACGGCGGAAGTTTTACCGTTAATACTGTTGAACTACTCGGTAGTAAAAGTACAGTAATACGCGTGGTTGCATAGTAGCATACGGTATTAATTATTGATGTTTACGTGTGAAGTCACTCAGTTATACTCAATTATTGCTACAGTAATTGCTGCATCATATCTCTCATATTATTGATTCGATTATTATCACAGTATCATCTACATAATATGTTATTTTATTAAATCAATAATTGAGACGGCAAAGTTATTCATATTATTAAATTGCAATATTTACAATGTCTAGAAGTTCTGTCAAGGAGAGGTTTTGTCACCTAATTGCGCACCAATAGGGAGAAATCCTTATTGGAAAGCCCCTCTTTCTTGGGAACGATCTGGTTGATAAATATTGTGAGTTATAATATTAATGATGAATGTTATTTAAATTAAAGTTATGCTCAGAGTTGAATTTGGAGACGCGGACATGATATTTGAGTCCGGAACGATGAAATTAGTGAAAATAGACTATAAACACAAAATTTTCTGGATTTACTATTTGGTCAAAAAGTCAACAATTGACTTTTTCAGAAAAAGTCAAACTTTGAAATTTCAAAATTTATATTTTTGATAAAAACAGTTTCATTGTGTTGGAATTATTTTTGTTAGTGAAAATCGACATTTATTTCGATAATAATTGATGTCTGGAGGTTATATTGACCAATCGGGTATTTAACCAGATAAATGAACAATTGATTGCTATTATTTCACATGATTATAACTATTTATTCACATGTGTATACTATTGTTTCACATTCTTGTTACTATTAGAGGAGTTGGTGCAAGTTTGATAATACTTGCATGACTAAGTTAAAAATAGAGGTATAGATGGAGGTACTATACTGTAATTCGTATTTTCGCAAGTCTAGAACTATTGATTCACATGATTTACTATTGAATCACATTATTTACTATTAGGGGAGGTGGTGCAAGTTTGATAATACTTGCATGACTAAATTAAAAATAAAGAAAAAGTTGGAGGTATTGTACTGTAATTTTTCGAGCCCCAAAACGTGCAATTATTGAAACTACATTTTTCTATAAATAGAAGCTCATTCTTCCATCATTTCTCACCAATTCACTAAAGCTATAGAGCAATTATTATAGAGAAAAATTATAGAGAGAAAATCTGTAGAAGAAGAGGAGTTTGCTACCTCACTACTCCAATATCCAGTTTCTTTCAAAGGTAAAGAGTATTATTTCTTTCTTTCGTCTTTATGAAGAGAACTTATGTTATTCCATTCTTTATTATTACGTATTTATTAATATAAAAAATCATATTTTTATTATTTTTTTACTCCATCAAAAAAGACCATAACAAGCTTTCGGAATTTTCTGTGCTAAAGAAAGGAAATTCCTAAAATATGTATAACAATTAATAAGAATTATTTATGTGCTAAAAATGGGAATTCCCTAAAATATAATAATAAGAACAAATGAATTGCTAGTTCATATACTAGTAGTATTAATTTAATTGGAGTGGAAAGCTCAATTCTAATTCTAACCCAACAACTATAGTTGATGAATTAATTTTATACGACTAATAATTTATTATTTTTAAGAGTAAAAATATTCTTAATGTTTACAAAAGAAAGTGTTTATTTATTTTAAAATATTATTAAGAATAATTATTTCAATAACTAATAATAATAAAAAAATTCAATATCCAATATATTTCATTTTTTTATCATTAATAAAAGAGATATATAGGAGATTTATTACTATGTGACCAATTTGGGTCAGTGGATCCCACGCTCAACCAACGATTGGATACTAGTGTCAGATGATCCAGATCCAGACCGTTAATTTTCATATATGTACTTGGATGGTTATATCTCGTAAAAGATAATCAGGAAATATCGTGATTGAAATTATCGTATGGGACGAGAAACGCGTGAAACGTAAACATTTCCTTTTCCGTAGGAAGAAAAACTCACAAAAAGTAAAAAAACAGTTGAAAAAGAAGGGGAGGAGAGAATAAAATTCAACTTTTCGCATTTATCACCTTTCACGTATCTCTGCTCTGCACTGTACACCTATTTACACCTTCATGTACCGAAGGACCTTTCCCAGAAAAAAGTTGCATTGACGAAAATGCCCCTAAATAAAGTTGCAGTGAGAGCCCCAAACTATCTCATCTTTGATAAAATATGAATCTAAATTTGAATTCTAATAAAAAAAATTATTAGATAATTGTAATGTCTGAAATATCTGAAAAAAATATTTTTCTTATTTTACCCTTTTAAAAAAATTCAAAATTATTTATTTGGCCCATTCAGTCAAAAAATGACACTAAGGGGGTGTTTGATAAAAATTGAATGAATCTGAATGAGTTGAATCTGAATGAAAAATATTGTTTGATAATTGACATGTCTGAAACTTCTGAATGACAAAATTTTATTATTTTACCCTTCTAAAAAACATCAAAAATTGTTATAAATTTATTTAATATTACTTAATATAATAGTTAATATTTTTTTTAATTTTTTTTACTTCATTCAGCTGCTCATTCAGCTATTCAGCTAAAAAAATCAGACTTAGCCATTCAGCTCGTCCATCTTACCAATTCAATCATTCAAATTCAATTCTATTCAGCTCTAAACAAACAGCCCCTAAATCATATTAATTTGAAATCCCTTAGGTTGATTTGAAATTAAATTTATCTATATTGACAAGGGATTAAAAAAAATTAGTTGTTTTTAGACTGATCTCTTAAAATTTATTTATCTCTAATTTTTAGAATAATTATCACATATTATGAAAGAAAATTACCTGATAATTTTTAAATTTAGTAAAAAAATTATATTGATTATTTTATCATTTTAATTTCTATTATACTATATATATATGTATATTTTAAAATCAATAAATACATTTTAAAAATAAATTATTATCACACGCATAATGCATGTGTGTATACAAGTTTCACCAATAACTACGGAACACTATTAAATATAAATATTTTTAAATTACATTTAACTTTTAAAATATTAATAAAATATACAGACTCAAACCCTTTTTCAAAATAATAATAAGTCATCGGGTCTATCATATCACCCCATAAAAAAAAGGGTCCTTTACATAAGTATACAACAAATAAAAAGTATTTACAAAAAAAGTGCATCAACTAAATAATTACAAAAATAGTGTACTTAGGACTCATATTATAAAAATAGTACAATTCACATTAATTAGGAAACCTAAAATCAAGGAGAAATAACTGTTAATAATTCAAATTCAAATTCAAAAGTTTGAAATCTAACAACAAAAACAAATTCTGATCCAGGAACATCATGAACTTTATTAACAGTAAAAGAATATTCTGACCAAAACGCCACACCGCCGCTACACCGCCGCTACACCGCCACCACCACCGCCGCGAATCTCCGTTGTCCAAAACGCCAAGAAGGAAAAAAATATTCGCCTCCCACCGCCGCTAGATCGACTCCGCCACCACCACCGCTATCTCACCGAAGTTGCTATTCTGATTTTTTTGATGATTTGGTTACCCACAAAAATTAAAATGGTTACCTTTATACAAAGTTTGGCTACCAACTGCATCACATTTAAAATAAAATTGGTAATAAAATAAAACAGAATTTGTTACCTTCATACTAAGGTAACCAAACCTTGATAACAAAGGAAACCTTCATATTAAGATTCGGTTACCTTGGTATGACTGTTTGGTAACCAACTGCATGAAGTTTGGTTACCAAACTGCATCACATTCAAAATAAATTGGTAACCTAATAAAACTGATTTGGTTACCTTTATACTAATGTAACCAACCCTTCATACCAATGAAACCAAACCTTCATAATAAGTTAACCAAACCTTCATAACAAAGAAACCTTCATATTAAGGTTCGGTTACCTTGTTGTGAAGGTTTGGTTACCTTAGTATGCTTATTTGGTTACCAACATATTACCTTCATACCAAGGATCCTAAAAATAAACAATTACTTTTTAAGGTTTGCTTACCGGTGGAGTTAGAGAACGGATCGGTGGTGGAGGGGAAGCAACGAGTGGTGGAGAGGCCTCCATCGCGGCCAGTGGAGGGGTCTCCACCGACGACCACCATCGATCTGGGGAAGGAGGAGAAAGGGGCGGGAGGAGGAGAAAGGGGGGCGGTGGGAGGCGGAGGAAGGTGGTGGGTCATGGGCGTGGGAGGAGAATGGAGGCGGATGAAGGGGAAGAAGAGGAGCTGGGGCAGAGACGGGAGGAGGGGCGGGAGGAGGGGCGGAAGAAGGGAAGAAGAAGGCGACATGTTTATGGTTTAGCAGAAGAGAGAGAAAAAGATAGTTTATGGCAACGTCAGAAATAGAATGGGATTGCATGTTGCAGTTGTTATAGATAAGGAGAGAGAAGAAGCCCTAAATTAAAGAATCCTAATTGAATATTAATTCCTTAAATTAAGGAATCCTAAATGCACTAGAATATGTAAATAAATATGAAAGCGTATTAGTTATGTAGATATTTAATGAGTGCACTTTTATTGTAATTATGTTTTTAAATGTACTATAAAATGTAATTGTTCCTAAAAAAAACGTAAATGAGAGAGAGAAAAATAGGTCCAAGACGATTTTACCCACCCGCCCACCCACCCACCCACCCACCCACCCACCCAAAATTAGAAGCTGGATTTGGTAGAAGTCATTATAAAGAGTAGTACTGGTAATTGGTGGTAAAAGCAAAAGTGAAAAATAATATTACAGTCAAAAAGAAATCGAGTGTTTTTATTATTCATTTGACTGCACTGCTAACAACTGAGAATATCATCACCATTGACTTTCAACCGTTAAATTGGTCAGATGAAGTGTCATATCATATATATGATCCATCAGTTCTTTTTTTAGGGAGTGAAATTTATTCTCTTTTTATTTATTATTTGTAAATTAAAAATATATATATTAATAATTTAATTTTTCATATTATTTCTATATTAAATATTAATTTATTCTCTTTTATTTTTAATTTTTAATTAATTTTAAAAGAATAATATTAAAATTTATAATTATTTTGATTAATAATTAATTCTATTTTTTATAAAATGACAAATAAAAAAGACGGAAGGAGTAATATATATAGTACTACATTGACTAGACGTGTTTAATTTGAAATAAAGTAGTTAAACATTTCTCAATTGTGATCACTTATGGACGATATATGGGGGTGTGTGTGTATATATATATATATATATATATATATATATATATATATATATATATATATATATATATATATATGGGTCTCCATCTACAGTAATCGGTTGTTGGGGAGCAATCTATTTTTTTCCAGCCGCTACAGCTTGTACCCCACTTAGAATTAATTTTTTTTTTATAAGCCGCTACAAGCTGTAGCGGCTGGGAAAAAATGAGTTGCTCCCAACAACCGGTTGCTGTGGATGGAATCCATATATATATATATATATATATATATATATATATATATATATATATATATATATATATATATATATAATTAATAACCTTACTAGCTAGCTACTTTCATACCATCTTTTATTATTATTTCAGTAGAAAATAGAAATATCTACAAATTAAAAGACATGTTCATTTAAAAAATTGGAATAATATTTATTCATAAAATCTGGGGTCTCACAATCTCCCCTCCTTAAGAAATTTCGCCCTCGAAATTTACGTACGTACCTGGTATGCCGAACAGGTGAGGATACCTTGACTTCACTTCAAATTCTAACTCTTGAGATATAACCTTTGAGTGTTGAATATGATTCTTCTTATCCAAGATTGTAACACGTATTTCTTCAAACGTTAAATCATCTGCTATCTCGTCCGGTTCTAAATTAATAATGTGGTTCGGGTCGTCCACATATTTACGTAACATCGATACGAAAAAAAAACGTTATGAACACGCAATATATTTGGCGGTAAAACGAGTCTATAAGCCACAGTTCCTACTCAATCGAGGATTTCAAATGGGCCAACTAAATCAAGCATTTAGACTTCCTTTATTCGTCAATTCTTGCTTCTAGAATAACGCCCTCTTGAACCTTCTTAATTCTTCACATTCATCAGCTCTGAGTGTGTAGCTTGAGCGGCTTTAACTTTATCGATTAAAGTCGATTCTACTTGTATATTCGTTATCTTCACGTGAGTTCATATATTCGCACTTGTGATCGCATACGATTTTCTATACAACGCGTCAGGTACCACGTTCGCTTTTCCACGATGGTATTAAATGATATGATCGTAATCTTCAACAGCTCGAGCCAACGTCTTTGGCACGTTATACGTTCTTTTTAGGTGAAGAAAATATTTGAGGGTTTAAGAAATGGGTTTTGTACTGGGGTCAATACAAAATTCGATTTCACGCTCCAGGGTAGGCTAAGAAGTCTTCAAGAATACGTCAGAAAATTTATTAACACTAGAAATATCATTCAAAATTGTGACCCTCATCCAAGACTTGGATAACACTTCACATTGATACCTATCAACTTGTCATCGTTATTCACAACGTCTCTTACGGAAAGTCTGTCTTCGGTGCATTCCACATAAGGAAGTCAACAATGAAAGGACTGGGCTCTTTATTTATGGCTTGAAATGACAATGATTGACTTTAGTGGTTTGATTGCTTGAATTCGCATAACAGGTTTGTTAGGAATATGAAAGCTAACAACCTTACGAAAAGCATGATGAGTAGTTAACCAATCGATTCCTAAAATCGCATCAAAGACAGGTATTTTCAAAGACAAAAGATCGACAGGTAACGTGAAAGTGTCGATTTGAATCAAACAAGATTTATAAATAGTGGAGGTAACGAAGGTTTCTCTCAATGGAGTTTTAATAGATGAATCAAAGTTTAACTTCTCCGAAGTTAAGTACAAACATTGAACACAACTAGGTGAAATAAAAGAGTGAGTAGAACCGGTATCTAACACGGTATAGATTTCGCAAGAGTTTATGACTAACATACCCGTGATAATTTTATTCAGGTTCCTCGTCACGGAAAAAAACGCTCTCTCTCTTAAACTATCGGCTTTGGCTTACCTGGGACATCCTTTGGTGCCTCCATCCTAGCTGAACTTGTCTTCGGTGAACGACAAAATCGGGCTAGGTGACCTTCTCTTCCACAATTATAGCATGCTTTGGACGGCATCGCGCAATTTGGACTGATGTGTCCCTCCCCTCCGCATTTGAAGCATATGATAGGTGGTCTTTCTCCTTCCTTAACGACAGGTGCTGGTGCTGACGTCTTTCCATCATTGTTGAATCTTCTCTTCTTGAAATGTCCATTCTTATTGTTTTGGCCCTGATTACCACCGAAGTGGTTACCATTTTTGGCCTGTTGATTTCCTTCACGCTTGTTGTCACCGCTTCGATGACCACTCTCGCTGGTATTATAATTTTGTCGGCTGCTCTCTTTTAGTTGAGTTGACTCGTTATCGCGCTCCACTAACTGAGCCCTATTTACAACATCTGAATATAAACACAATTTATGAGAAATAAGATGTTGACGTATCTCCGGCTTCAAACCTCTTAAAAACATTCGCGCCATTCTCTCTTCATTATCCACCAAGTGGGACGCAAACCGTGATAATTCTGCAAATTTTGCCTCGTATTGCGACACGGTCATAGTATTTTGTTCCAACTTAATAAACTCCACCTCCTTCATGTGGCGAATACTTTCGGGAAAGTATTTGTCATTGAACAGCTCCTGGAACTTCTCCCAAGATATCTTCAGTACAGCAGGTTGAGTACGTTTTACCGATTCCCACCAATAATCTGCCTCTCCGCGCAACATAAAGGCGGCAAAGAGAACCTTTTGCTCCTCGGAACATCCCAAGACATCAAATATCTTGGTGATCTGCTTTATCCATGTTTCAGCTATAAGTGGTTTTGGCTCTCCCTTAAACTCTGGTGGTCCCAGCTCCTTGAACTGTTTAGCGGTAACCAACTGTGGATTGCCATTGCTTCCTCCTGCGTTATGAATAGGAGCCGCCTTCGCCTGATGTTGCATGAATTCTAAAAAGCTCCTAAACGTACCGTCGTTCGTCAATTGATCAGTGTTGGTGTTTACAAGAGGATTATCGCCATCCTGTTGCACATTGTCCTGACTATTGATCTGTGGAGAATCAACGGTTTCCTGTGCTCCATTGATAATCTCAACATTCTCAGATGTCATTTTAAGATACTGCCACAAAATAAAGGTTACTTGACATATAACATATTATCTCTATATTCTGACCGACCAATAAAATAGCACATAAACTTAGGTAGGTCATACTAGCGAAGGAATTCCCCGTCTCTCCCCTCCTAGTACTATTCTCACATCTTAGCCAGGGATCATATCCCTAAGCTCTGATACCAACTGTGACGCCCCCAAAATTAGGTATACGTCACCCATCTTGGGTCGCCACTTACATGGTACAGGATTCAAATACAACTTACTAATACAACTGTCGTGTACAATACGACAAAACATAACTGTGAGTTTGAATACAATTATTGTCTACTAGAGAGCATACAAACTCAAAAGGTGTCCTCAATACAATTATTGTCACACTATTTAACAGAATAGTGAGGACTACTAATACTATTCTCTGGTCCATCACTCCGTTCCCCGACTCGTCCCAGCTATATTCTCATTTCCTGAAGAGAACAGTGAAAGAAAGGGTGAGCTCAACTAGCCCAGTAAGAAATATTATGACTAAGATAATGCAGAATAAATTATCATTAGCCTTCAACAGTGTTAAACTGATAAAATACAATAAACATCAAGTTTAACTACAGCGGAACCAGCAATCCATTAAAAGAGTCAAGTAGAAAATAAAATCTACTATCTTTTATGATTTAAAAGGTTTTTCATCATCGTTATAGCTGAGACTCAGCTTAATAAATATTCCACATCATCGAATCACCCCCGCACTACGGCCAAGGATATTCTTTAGTATCACGACCACAATTATTCATGCACTACGGCCAAGAATATTTGTGTATTCATTAATGGTCATGATCATGCCAACAACTGTCCATCAATGCACTACGGCAAATGAGACTTTTACCACATCACTTGTAACATTACGGTCATGATTATACCGAATAATCCCTGGTCATAATCATACCAAGTCCATCCATGCTCTATAGGCCACAGATGACTTTCAAAAATATAAATAAGAGGATGATGACAATTTTATAAGAATTCAATAAAACAAGTTCAAGAATTATTTTATCCAGAAATTATTAACGTCCAAATTGTCAACACGATACTGTTTTGTGGTGTAAAATTCAAGAATGATCAGAAGAATATTTTCATGAAAGGATACTGGATGAAGCGCAAATATCAAGGATATTCCACTAATTTCATGGAGTATAGAAGTCAAAGTTTTATCCAACTGAGTAATACCGAATACAATAACAAAAGATATCACCATGCATGCGATAGAGACCGCACAAACAGGTTATTCCAGCAGAATAATAATAACGGAACCAGGTCAGGTGAAATTCACACCGACAGGATGTTCCAACAGAAGAATAAATGCGGAATAGTAAATGATGGAACCAGGTCCGGCGTATAGCACAGACAGGATATTCCGACAGAAATGTAAAGACAGAATAGTAAATGGAACCAGGTCCGGTGTAAAACACACAGACAGGATATTCCGACAGAATAATAGAAGAATGTCACCAAGTATAGGGTAAACCACGTATACAGGTTATTCCGACAGAATAATAAGAAATGGAATAACGTAAGGATTTCACCAAGTATAGGGTATACCGCGTATACGGGTCATGTATAGGGTATGCCACTTTTACAGGTTATTCCAACAGAGTAACAAAGAATGGAATAACATAAGTTCTCTTCAAGAAGAAAGAAGTACAACAAATAATATTCCCTACCTTAGAAGAACTGGATATAAGTGAAGTAGCAGAAAACTCTTCTTCTTTCTCTCTTATTCTCTATACTTTCTCTCTCTATAGCTTGAACGAATTCGTAAGAAATAATGAAGGAATGAGCTTTCTATTTATAGAAAAACTGAGGGTGGCTCTTGGTCTTAACGAAGGGTCAAAATGACTCTTGGTAATATTGAAGAGACAACTACTATTTACGAAGGGGTAATTAACCCTTGGAACACCGAAGAGGCAGTTAACTCTTGGTAATATTGAAGGGACAACTACTATTGACGAAGGTAACTATTATTTACAAAGGTAATTACTATTTACGAAGGTAATTACTATTTACGAAGGTAATTATTATTTATGAAAATAATTACTATTTTACAAAAGTAATTACTATTTATGAAAGAGACTCTTAGATGACGACATATGGCCCCCCATAAATAATTCAACTTACCATAAACGTCTAATAATAGACTCTTTATATACATCAAGGATTGAATAAAAATTACCAAAAATCATTTTATTTTTTAATCAACACATAATTAATCTTTCAACAATTATTAATCATTATAACTTGTCATCTCAATTATTGTTTAAATAATATAACATATTATACAGATGATACTGTGACAATAATTGAATCAATAATATAAGAGATATGATGCAGCAATTACTGTAGCAATAATTGAGTATAGCTGAGTGACTTCTCACGTAAGCATCAATAATCAATACCGTGTGCTACTATGCAACAACGCGTATTACTGTACTTTTACTACCGAGTAGTTCAACAGTATTAACGGTAACACTTCCGCCGTTATTTTCATAAAGTATTTTTGTCGTTTTCTCAATCCGACAATAATTTCGTTGTGGGGTCCACCAATGATTGTGCCGTCGTACGAATATTTCCCGACAAAAAGAATATTCCCCGACCAAACGAATATTTTATAACAACTTGCGTACTTTGCAACATTTATAAATATTACCCACAACTATAATATTATATCAAATCCACACCATAATTTTTAAAAATATAATTCGACAAAACTAAATATTTATTCATAAAATCTGGGGTCTCACAATCTCCCCTCCTTAAGAAATTTCTCCCTCGAAATTTACGTACGTACCTGGTATGCCGAACAGGTGAGGATACCTTGACTTCACTTCAAATTCTAACTCTTGAGATATAACCTTTGAGTGTTGAATATGATTCTTCTTATCCAAGATTGTAACACGTATCTCTTCAAACGTTAAATCATCTGCTATCTCGTCCGGTTCTAAATTAATAATGTGGTTCGGGTCGTCCACATATTTACGTAACATCGATACGAAAAAAAAAACGTTATGAACACGCAATATATTTGGCGGTAAAACGAGTCTATAAGCCACAGTTCCTACTCAATCGAGGATTTCAAATGGGCCAACTAAATCAAGCATTTAGACTTCCTTTATTCGTCAATTCTTGCTTCTAGAATAACGCCCTCTTGAACCTTCTTAATTCTTCACATTCATCAGCTCTGAGTGTGTAGCTTGAGCGGCTTTAACTTTATCGATTAAAGTCGATTCTACTTGTATATTCGTTATCTTCACGTGAGTTCATATATTCGCACTTGTGATCGCATACGATTTTCTATACAACGCGTCAGGTACCACGTTCGCTTTTCCACGATGGTATTAAATGATATGATCGTAATCTTCAACAGCTCGAGCCAACGTCTTTGGCACGTTATACGTTCTTTTTAGGTGAAGAAAATATTTGAGGGTTTAAGAAATGGGTTTTGTACTGGGGTCAATACAAAATTCGATTTCACGCTCCAGGGTAGGCTAAGAAGTCTTCAAGAATACGTCAGAAAATTTATTAACACTAGAAATATCATTCAAAATTGTGACCCTCATCCAAGACTTGGATAACACTTCACATTGATACCTATCAACTTGTCATCGTTATTCACAACGTCTCTTACGGAAAGTCTGTCTTCGGTGCATTCTACATAAGGAAGTCAACAATGAAAGGACTGGGCTCTTTATTTATGGCTTGAAATGACAATGATTGACTTTAGTGGTTTGATTGCTTGAATTCGCATAACAGGTTTGTTAGGAATATGAAAGCTAACAACCTTACGAAAAGCATGATGAGTAGTTAACCAATCGATTCCTAAAATCGCATCAAAGACAGGTATTTTCAAAGACAAAAGATCGACAGGTAACGTGAAAGTGTCGATTTGAATCAAACAAGATTTATAAATAGTGGAGGTAACGAAGGTTTCTCTCAATGGAGTTTTAATAGATGAATCAAAGTTTAACTTCTCCGAAGTTAAGTACAAACATTGAACACAACTAGGTGAAATAAAAGAGTGAGTAGAACCGGTATCTAACACGGTATAGATTTCGCAAGAGTTTATGACTAACATACCCGTGATAATTTTATTCAGGTTCCTCGTCACGGAAAAAAAACGCTCTCTCTCTTAAACTATCGGCTTTGGCTTACCTGGGACATCCTTTGGTGCCTCCATCCTAGCTGAACTTGTCTTCGGTGAACGACAAAATCGGGCTAGGTGACCTTCTCTTCCACAATTATAGCATGCTTTGGACGGCATCGCGCAATTTGGACTGATGTGTCCCTCCCCTCCGCATTTGAAGCATATGATATGTGGTCTTTCTCCTTCCTTAACGACAGGTGCTGGTGCTGACGTCTTTCCATCATTGTTGAATCTTCTCTTCTTGAAATGTCCATTCTTATTGTTTTGGCCCTGATTACCACCGAAGTGGTTACCATTTTTGGCCTGTTGATTTCCTTCACGCTTGTTGTCACCGCTTCGATGACCACTCTCGCTGGTATTATAATTTTGTCGGCTGCTCTCTTTTAGTTGAGTTGACTCGTTATCGCGCTCCACTAACTGAGCCCTATTTACAACATCTGAATATAAACACAATTTATGAGAAATAAGATGTTGACGTATCTCCGGCTTCAAACCTCTTAAAAACATTCGCGCCATTCTCTCTTCATTATCCACCAAGTGGGACGCAAACCGTGATAATTCTGCAAATTTTGCCTCGTATTGCGACACGGTCATAGTATTTTGTTCCAACTTAATAAACTCCACCTCCTTCATGTGGCGAATACTTTCGGGAAAGTATTTGTCATTGAACAGCTCCTGGAACTTCTCCCAAGATATCTTCAGTACAGCAGGTTGAGTACGTTTTACCGATTCCCACCAATAATATGCCTCTCCGCGCAACATAAAGGCGGCAAAGGGAACCTTTTGCTCCTCGGAACATCCCAAGACATCAAATATCTTGGTGATCTGCTTTATCCATGTTTCAGCTATAAGTGGTTTTGGCTCTCCCTTAAACTCTGGTGGTCCCAGCTCCTTGAACTGTTTAGCGGTAACCAACTGTGGATTGCCATTGCTTCCTCCTGCGTTATGAATAGGAGCCGCCTTCGCCTGATGTTGCATGAATTCTAAAAAGCTCCTAAACGTACCGTCGTTCGTCAATTGATCAGTGTTGGTGTTTACAAGAGGATTATCGCCATCCTGTTGCACATTGTCCTGACTATTGATCTGTGGAGAATCAACGGTTTCCTGTGCTCCATTGATAATCTCAACATTCTCAGATGTCATTTTAAGATACTGCCACAAAATAAAAGGTTACTTGACATATAACATATTATCTCTATATTCTGACCGACCAATAAAATAGCACATAAACTTAGGTAGGTCATACTAGCGAAGGAATTCCCCGTCTCTCCCCTCATAGTACTATTCTCACATCTTAGCCAGGGATCATATCCCTAAGCTCTGATACCAACTGTGACGCCCCCAAAATTAGGTATACGTCACCCATCTTGGGTCGCCACTTACATGGTACAGGATTCAAATACAACTTACTAATACAACTGTCGTGTACAATACGACAAAACATAACTGTGAGTTTGAATACAATTATTGTCTACTAGAGAGCATACAAACTCAAAAGGTGTCCTCAATACAATTATTGTCACACTATTTAACAGAATAGTGAGGACTACTAATACTATTCTCTGGTCCATCACTCCGTTCCCCGACTCGTCCCAGCTATATTCTCATTTCCTGAAGAGAACAGTGAAAGAAAGGGTGAGCTCAACTAGCCCAGTAAGAAATATTATGACTAAGATAATGCAGAATAAATTATCATTAGCCTTCAACAGTGTTAAACTGATAAAATACAATAAACATCAAGTTTAACTACAGCGGAACCAGCAATCCATTAAAAGAGTCAAGTAGAAAATAAAATCTACTATCTTTTATGATTTAAAAGGTTTTTCATCATCGTTATAGCTGAGACTCAGCTTAATAAATATTCCACATCATCGAATCACCCCCGCACTACGGCCAAGGATATTCTTTAGTATCACGACCACAATTATTCATGCACTACGGCCAAGAATATTTGTGTATTCATTAATGGTCATGATCATGCCAACAACTGTCCATCAATGCACTACGGCAAATGAGACTTTTACCACATCACTTGTAACATTACGGTCATGATTATACCGAATAATCCCTGGTCATAATCATACCAAGTCCATCCATGCTCTATAGGCCACAGATGACTTTCAAAAATATAAATAAGAGGATGATGACAATTTTATAAGAATTCAATAAAACAAGTTCAAGAATTATTTTATCCAGAAATTATTAACTTCCAAATTGTCAACACGATACTGTTTTGTGGTGTAAAATTCAAGAATGATCA